>PVLC010050169.1:0-10215 GCA_004027655.1 Graphiurus murinus | reverse complement strand
TCTCCCCTCTTCCCATACAGAGTACTGAGATTGACATTGAGATTTTCACATATGTACACACAGTCAATGTTAGTATTTCCAGTAATGAACCTCAGTCTTCCCTCTCCCCTTCCCTTAGACCACTTCCCTGGTCCACTGAGGTTTTTCCTCTATTATCTGGAGTCCCTCTGATAACCCTGTTACTCCCTAGCATGTGCATGTCTCTTCACTTTCTGTGACTGGCTAAGGAGGTCCTTCCATTTTCTTGCAAATGACATTATTTTATTCTTCTTTATTGCTGAGTAGAATTCCATTGTGCATATTTCCCATAGTTTTGTGATCCATTCTACCTCCCAGCTACACCCCAGTCCTGTTTTTTATTCTTTATTTTGAAACAGGGTCTTGCTAAGTTGCAGAGGGTCTCACTAAGTAGCTGAGGCTGGCCGCAAACCCAGATTCTCCAGTTTCAGCCTCCCAAGTACTGGAATTCCAAGCATGGGTCACCACACCCAGCTACCAGCTTTCTTTTGATAAGCATTTACCCAAAAGATTCTTTCTACTCCTTTACCTCCATCTTTCTGCATTATTACACTTTAAAGGGGTCTTTATTAGGAAGTATGTTTGCTAATGATTCGATATGAGGATTACTGTCTTTAAAACACAAGTTTAGATTACTTACATGTTATGTGATTACTGTATACTTGAATTGATGTTTTTCTTTGTGTCCTTTTTTTGTCTCTGTTACTGAGTTTTATGTATTGTTATTCTTCCTACTGGTAAGTTAAATATAATCTTTTTTTTCTTTTTTCAGTTGTAGAAATTGAACCCAGAGGTGCTCTATTTTGAGACAGGATCTCACTAAGTTCTACAGACTTCCCTTGAAGTTGGGATCTGTCTGCCTTGCCTTATGAGTAGCTAGGATTACAGGTGCA
This sequence comes from Graphiurus murinus, assembly GCA_004027655.1. Classification (NCBI taxonomy): domain Eukaryota; kingdom Metazoa; phylum Chordata; class Mammalia; order Rodentia; family Gliridae; genus Graphiurus; species Graphiurus murinus. The sequence goes on along the minus strand of PVLC010050169.1, from coordinate 9,304 downwards.
TCACACTTCTGGATACAAAATATTCTGTTTCTATTCTTCAGTTATTCTCAAAAAAATCAACATACTACTTAAATTAACAGCCAAAAAATGTAATATTAATCCTTTGAACTATATCATGGTTTTCTACATATAAGATTCTGTAATCTACAGCAATAACTCTACTTTCTGTTTACCATTTGGATACCTTATACTTCTTTTTCTTTCCAGTTGACATGGCTAAAATCTTCAATATAATGCTGAGCAGAAGTGGTAAAAATTGACATCCTTGACTTGTTCTTGATCTTTGGGATATTTTTCAGACTTTTATCACTAAATATGTTAGCAATGAGGTTTTCACTGATGTCTCTTTATAAAGTTGAGGAAGTTCCCTTCTGCTCCTATTTTGTTGAATATTTTTTATTGTGAAGAGAGTTTTATACATTGCTTTTCAAAATTTATTTTAAAAACTCCCTTTAAATAATCACTGAAAATGTGATTCTTTAAAGTAATCCATATTTATATTCACCCACTTGTTTACAAATTCATCATGGCTCCTTGCATTTTCTTCCTTTTCTTTGGGTATAATCACAATGATGTGCCTAATGGAGAAAATCTTTCACCGAAGATCTAAGAGTAGAAAGCTTGCTCATCCTTTGAGAAAAATATTTGTAAGTATTTTCCCTTTTACTCTTAAACAATTGCTTAATTGGACACAGAACTCTAGGTTACCACTTTTTTTTTTTTTTTTTTTTTTTTTGGTAAAATAAGGATACCATTCCACTCTCATCTGTCCTTCTATTGCTCATGAGAAGTGAGCTGCCATCATAGCACTTGGTAACTTTATTTCTCTTTTTATTGCTTTTAAGATTTTTCTCTTTGAAGCTGATATTCTGCACCAAACTCAATCATGATGTGTCAGCCTATGGTTTTACTTTTATTTGTTCAACCAAAAAAATAGAATGCTTCTGACTCAGAGAATTCAAGCCTTTTTTCAATTCTCAATAATTATCTGTCTCTAATTTCTTCAGTGTTGTTGCTCATCAAATTCTCTTTACCTCTGCTTTCTGGAATTCTTTCCTAATAAAAGCCTCTTGGAATATAACAAGTTCTCTCTGGTGCCTCCTGACTTCTTTATAATTTAAACATAATTTAAATTTCTATCCATGCTGCATTCTGAGTGATTTCCTTAAAAGAGTAGTTTTTAATATTTTTAGTTATATTGAATATTGAATATCCATCCAGGGTTTTGTTTTAGCAATGACTACATTATTTTTATTTCTAGCAGTTTCATTTTGCTCTTTAAAAATATTCCAGTTCCTTTAGCATTTGGGATCCATTGTTACATTAACTTACTATATTTTCTTAATAATTTTATATTTTGTTAAAGAATTATAAACAAACTTAATATTCTCCTCTGAATTTTTTTTATTATCATTGTTCCTGGGCATGTTATATTTGTCTGTGTTAACTCACCTTCAAAATTGTGTCTTTATAAAAAACTTTTGTAAATATAAAACATATACAAAATTTCATTTTTAGTTGTCAATTGTTTGCCTCTGTTAACACACTGCAAATGCTGTGTCTTCATGAAAAATAAATCACACATATACAAAGAGAATGACCATTTTCAATGAGTTATTCATTTTTCCTTTCTTTGTTCCATACATCCAGGAATATGAAATTGTCAGAGTGATTGAGAGCTTTTGTTGGTGGGTTGGTTGGTTGGTTTGCTTACACTTCAATCCAAAAGACTTTTTAATTTTTTTTCTTATTAATTTCAAAGCTTGTTACTTCTGCTTTATGTACTTACTATAATTTTTTTTTTTTGTGGTACTGGGGATTGAACTCAGGGGCATTCTACCTCTGAGCAATACCCACAGCCCTATCTTTTATTCTTTATTTTGAAACAGAGTCTCACTAAGTTGTGGAGTGTCTCACTAGGTAGCTGAGGCTGGCCGCGAACCTGGATCCTCCGGTCTCAGCCTCCCAAATGCTGGGATTACAAGCGTGTGCCACCACACCTGGCTTACTTACTATAAATTTTGACCACCCACTTCCTTGCAGTGCCTGATGGGTTCTTAATTTTACTTTCATGAGATGATTTATAGTTTTTTCCAGGTCCTGAGAGTTCAGCAAAATTTCTGTGTACTTTCCTGGGACTAACTTCAGGGATGTCAATTCCAAATTTCAATCCTCATATTCACATCTGTACCTGACAATCTATGGACAACAAGAGGTTTCTATCAAAGTCCTTTCCAAATTGAGTTCTTTGTTTCTGGCACTATAGATTTCCTTGTTTTTATTATTTAGTTTATATTATTTTATATGCAGCAATTTTTCTGTGTTTACAATTATTATTAAAAAAGGACTCATGCAAAAATAAATTCTGGTTGTTCTTAATGGTGTTTTATATTGGAACATTAAATAAGAGGAACAGTTTGAATAGTTACTTTATGCTATGATTTTATACTTTAAGATACATTTTTCTAGAGTGCCAAACTTCTTACCATAGCCAAATATGCAGAGATACGTACAGTCTAGCTCTTTAGTCCTGATTAAGTCCATATTCATGCCTCATTTATGAAAAGTTAGCAACCACATGTATTACCTATAGTGGGAAATCAACAAGAACAGTCTGAATGAGAACAACAAAAACTTCAATATAGTGCCCCAAGCTTTTGCTCTTGCTTTCTTATATACACAAAAGGAGTATAGGCCTCAATGTGTTTCTGTGGTTTACAGACTGACTCAAAAATCATTCCATCACTTCTCATTCTCATGGCAGCTGGCTGGTGTGATTCTCATACAATATAAATCATATCATGCCAATCCCAATGGCTTTCAATCTCATTCACTATAAAACCCAGCCTTTCCCATGGGCCTAAAATTACCTTAAAATCTGCCTCTGATACTTACTTGTCTTCATCTCTCACTACTCTCTCCTGGCTCACTTCACTCCTGCCATGCTGTTCTTAGATGTGCTATAAGTAAGATCTTATTTCTCACCTTTACTTCTGCTAGTCCATTTTGAATATATTAAATGAATCACCCCCCCCCTTTCATGTGTGTATGGTAGTGGTGCTTCAAACTTAGGGCCATTCTACCTCTGAGATATACCCTAAGCCCTTTGTATTTTTCTGTTTTGAAACAGGGTCATGCTAGGCTGCTTAAAGTCTCTGTACATTGTTGAGGCTGTCCTAAAAACTGCAATACTCCTGTCTCCACCTCCCAGTCCTGTGACACCACTCCCAGAGAACCATTTTCTAATTTTCCTGAGTACTCTTTTCAGATGTGACTTTCTATGGAAACCAACATAAAATAGAAACAAACCACATTTTCTATATCCTTACTCTATTCTTTATAGTTTGCTTTTTCCTTTACAGCACTTCCTTAGAATCTGACATAATACTTTTTTGTTTGTTTATTAGTTTATTGGTTTTTTTTTCTGCTTGCCCCCTTCACACAGAATATACCTTCCAGGAAGACAGACACCTAATATGAGTTTATGTTTATTTTCTGCAGCTATTTCTCCATGCCAATCAAATTGCCTGGTAAACAAAAAGTCTGAGACACTAAATAAATCCTATAAAATAACATATTTTTGAGAGAAAAAATGATGAGTATAAACAAAAAATGTTTTATTGAAATTATTTAAAACATGCGTGTGTGTGTGTGTGTGTGTGTGTGTGTGTGTGTGTGTGTACAAATTTTGGGCAGAATGTTTTTAAAATATATTGACTCATCCTCCAAGCAAGTTGACTTGTAATTTCAACTGATAAATATCCCTACTACACTAAATAATAATAGAGAAAAGGTGCTTCCCCTCCCCCATATTTTCTCCATAGAACAGTCCATCTTCATCTAAACCACTGAGGAAATACAAAAGCCCCAGTAGAATTTATTTATCTGACCCAGGGCTGGTGCCCTATTAGAAGATACAAAACTATGGTCTAGGGCACAAACTCAATGTGACATTCTCTCAGGACAGAGAATGCAGGAAAAGAAAATGCTACTGGAGGTAACACTGATAAATCAATCCACTCTGTAGGCTCAAAATAAGAATTTAAATGATCCCAGTATTAAACATCCTGAAGATTTAAGATAAAGTATTGATGGTTGAGGAAAACATGTTCCCTTCATAATTATTTCAGATATAGTTATTATTGCTTGAGAAATATGCTGTTGAGTTACTAGCTGTGCTCCCAGAGAAGAAAAACTTAATAATGAATTAGCATAAGATCAAGGTATAGAAATGAAAGGATCAAATTACTTTTAAATCTCTTGTTAGCTAAGAGAACATTCCTTTTATTCAGTATTAATTAGGAAGCAATAACTTAAAATAAATAATATTTAGGTAAGAAAGAAAGTAGAAAATGAGAGAAGAGGCATCTTTTGATAATTAATTCCCACAACTCAGTTAGATGGATTATCAGTGGCATAAAATAGAAAGAAGAAGGAACTTGGAAATAAAGGCCTACCATTTGCTAATTAAGGGCTTTAGTTACAATGTTATAATATAACATATTTGGTCAATGTATTCATCTTAAACCATGAAATAAATAATCAAGTGGACAACTGGGCCTTTTAGCTCTTTGTATATAAATATATCTTTGCTACTCCCTCAGTTTGATTAATTAAGTTGCTGACATTAGTAAAAAAACTCCCAATCTATCATTTCATTTGTCTGTCATGAATAGTCTAAAACAGAGTGAAATAATGTATAAGCCCTCAAGATTCCTTTTAGTGGCCATTTTTAAGGAAAAAAAAAAGTTAAAGTAAGCTTCCACTCTCTGTCCTTTCCTATTCACTCTCTATATTTCAGGGTAGATGAACAACACACACACACACACACACACACACACACACACACACACACACACACACACACACACACACACACACACACACACACACACACAGTCTCAAATTTCCTCTAGTTTCTGAGTGAAGAAGAAAATAAGTAGTTGGAATGGAAGAATTCTTAGTTTTCATCCCCAAATGGGTCTCTCTTGGTCACTTCCTGTGCCATATCTCCTTCTATTTCTACAGATAGAAATAGATGCCTGATTGTTGTGGTGCTTAAAGTCACTTTGAAAACATGAGTCTCTTTACCAGAATAATTCAACTGATATGTGATAACTGAAATTAATACTGCTTCCTTAATTCTGTCTTCCCATTCTACTACTCTAAAAAAACTAACCCCTGTTTACAGAGAAGAGTTTAATTTGATTTACATACCTGGTGATCACTTAGGGAAGCTGATGTATTTCTCTCTTCTAACAGAGACACACAGTCAATATCACAATCAACAGGAAGAGAGACGAAGACCAAAAGTTAATACTTCTCCAAATTACTTCTCTTTACAATGTCCCCACACCTCTATTTTATGTAAGTTTAAAGTCGTCACTTAAGACATTGGAATATTCAACTAGTAGGAGAAGCCAAGAATACCTTAAAATGTTGGTTATGACTGATTTGAAACCAAAGATATTTAAAATGAAGTTAAGAGTTATAAACATATGTGTATTATTGGTAGAATAAACTTTCTATGTCAACAAAAGAGTACAGTTTTTCCACTGCAAATTAATAGATGCTAGGATCAGTAGGCTTTTCATGAAAGTAATTAAGAAAAATGGGAGCAAAAACAAATTCAATCTTTTAAGAACATTGTGCCTTTAAAACAACTTTCCGTAAAAATCACCTAAAATGAAATATAAGTTAACTCTGATTCTTTGAGTTCAGTGGAGTCAAATTTAACTTGAAAACATCTTTCATTTCTATAGCTACTTTATTATATTTATATAAGACTACAAAAAATTAATTGGGTGATTTAAGTGAGTCAACTGTCACATATATTATGAGCTCTGCGTGTGTGTATTATGAAGCAATGCTGGCTATAAGTTCGCCTTTTACCAACTTATTTAGCCAAGGTTGCTACAAGTTACTTAATGAGCATGAATACACACACTTTCAATAAACCTACAGGAGGAAAAGTGGCCCATGACCTAAAAGAACCCCTCTGTTGGTCCAGAGATGATGAAGTATGTGAAGTCACCATCCCCTCTTCATGATGGTTGGTCATGCTGCCAAGGCACGTGTGGCAAATTTGCAGTGTTGGCGGGAGGGAAGGGGGAGGACGGGAGAAAGCCAGTTTCCAAAAAAGTCCATCACATGATATGTATATCAGCTAAAAAGCCTGGAAGAAGAATTTTTCCCCATTTAAAATTTGAGGTATGAATATTTATAGCATCTAAAGTTTGACTATTTATTTAGTACCTAAGCTACTCTTTAATTGCACTTGTGCATCTGTATTTATTCTCTTGGTTCATAGAATATTAGAGTCAGGAAGAAAACTTTAAAATGCCCTATTGAGTATATGGAAGGGTGAAAGAGTAGTAGTTCAAGAAGCATTCAGAGCTCCCTTAAACTCTGGCTCTGCCATTTCCAAGCTGTGTTGCATTAGACAAACCTTTAAATCCTTAAAGCCCCAATTTTCTAATCTGTCAAATGAAGATAATGCATAGTGCTTACCGAGGAGGAAAGAGTTGTAAGAGTAAGTGAAAAAAAAAAAAAAAAAAGAAAGAAAGAAAAGTAGGTCCTCAGTTTTAAGCAATAAAATCTGATTGGGGTTAAATTAATGAGAGAAGGGATATATTGGCAAGATATCAGTAATTTCAGAGAATCAACTGAAAGAGTGGAGAGGAAAACTGGCAGGAAAAAAAAAAAAAGAGAAGCATGTGATTAGTATGCAGTTTGCTTAGGATACAGAGCAGATTATGTTGCTACTGAATTCTTACTGCCACACTACACACCTCTCAGTCCCTCCATATAGGCTAAGACAAATGTCTAATTGACCCCACTCCTCCATGAGTCAAAGAGGTAGGCAAGCGACTCTTACTAGCTAGCCTTGAGACAGGCACCCATTTGTTATAGCAAGGGTACGTATGGACACCTGGATGTCTATAATGGGAAAAAAGACCTGTCTCTCCATCTGATGATTCTTCCAAATGGGAATAGAATCGGATGCAGGGGACAACACTGTGTTGTACAGCAAGACTCCATCAACTTCAAAAAATCGGTATCAGATAGGATATAGTCTCTGACCATAATTCTAATTCTGTTAAGTTAGACCTTAACAAGTAAAAGTTAATTTTAACCCACCATCTATCTAGAAATTTCAAAAAGTGAATTTAATTTTAACCAGTCAGAAAGAAAAATCATAATGGAAATTATAAAATACTTAGAAATAAATAAGAAAGAAAATATCAAGGTATAAGATGAAGTAGAAGTGGTATTTTGGGGAAATTTGCATTCTTAAAATGCTTACTTTATTATTATTATTATTATTTTTTTTAGTACTGGGGATTGAACTCAGAGGCATTCTACTTCTGAGCTATACCCCCAGTCCTATTTTTTTAATTCTTTATTTTGAAACAGGGTCTCATTAAGTTGCAGAGGGCCTCACTAAGTAGCTGAGGCTGGCCGCAAACCCAGATCCTCCTGTCTCAGCCTCCCAAGTACTGAGATTACAAGCATGCGCCACCACGCCCAGCTTGAAATGCTTACTTTAGAAACAAAGGCTGAAAATGAGTGATCAAATTTCTCAGCTGAAATGCTAAAAAAATATAATAAATATATTAATGACAATCAATGAATAGAAAAGAGATATAATAGGAAGTATAAATAAACCCACGAGTACTTCAAATAATGCAATAGACAACTCTATGATAACATCACTCAAGAAAGATGAAGGAAACTCTCAAATAAACCATTTTTGGAATAAAAACATATATATCTCACAAACACAGCAGGGAGTTTTGAAATTTAAAAAAAGGAGCTGAGCATGGTGACGTACACTTGTAATCCCACTACATAAGAGGCTGAGACAGGAAGATTGCAGGTTAGAGAACAGCCTCAGCAAGTTGTGAGACTCTCAGCAACCTTGCAAGACGCTGTTTCAACATAAATAAATAAAATAGGGCTGGGGGTGTATCTCAGAGGTAGAATGTCCCTGGGTTCAATCTCCAGTACCATAAAAAAATAAATAAAATAACAAAACAAAGTCAATAATATGAAGCCAATATATTTGAAAATTCCAATAAAAGGAATACATTTCTAAAAATAAATATGTGACCAAACTGATTCAAACTACAAATTGAAGACATATTAAGTCCTATGCATATTAAAGAAATTTAATCAAGGATTGAAAATCTTCCTACAAAATAAAAATGAGATTATTTAACTGACTTTCAAAGAGTATTCTACTATATTTTAGCTCCTCTACTATATGAAACAAGGGGATTTTTCCCAAATCATTCAAGGAGACGAGCAACTCATTGGTGTTAAAACAATTCAAACATGATAGATAATAGCTATGAACAATTATTAAAAAAAGATTTAAATTTCTATTAAACAAAACAAAATCCTATACCAAGCTGTGCCCAGAAATGCAGAAATGCCACAAAAAGACAGTCACATATAACCAAGATGAAATTGATCACAAATTATCCAGGCAATTTAAATTTTAAAAAATCAGTAAATCCCATTTTCCAAATAAACATTAAATTGGAATATGTTTTATCACAGATGAGGAAAATAATTTATGAAACCTAAATTACATTCATAATATGTCTTATGAAGCAAATAAAAAAGGACTTCCTTAGTCTTATAAAATTTCCTACAAAAATAAGACATCATTCAATATGGGTAAAAATGGGAAAATCCTCTTTAGAATCAAAATAACCATGTATTTTATTACTTGTCTTTTACTCAATATTCTACTGGAGTTATGTAAACTCAAATAAATGCATAAGAACAAAATTATCACAACCTTCAAGTGATATTATTGTGTTCATTCAAAATCTCAAAGAATTCCAAGATAAATGATTAAAAATCATGAAGTTTAGGAAGAAATCTAACTGTAAAATCAATATGGCAAAAGTAAGTTGTATTTCTCTATATTATGAACAATTAGGAAGCATAAATTTAAAAGGTGACATTTTAATAACTGCAATGAAAACTTAGTAATACCTGAGAATAAATCTAATTAAAAATATTCATACATGCATGCAGAAAACTACAAAAATTTATTAAAGAAGATTTTTAAAAATAATTGGAAGCCGGGCGTGATGGCACACGCTTGTGATCCCAGTACTTGGAAGGCTGAGACAGGAGGATCTGGGTTCAAGGCCAGCCTCAGCTACTTAGTGAGGCTCTCTGCAACTTAGTGAGACCCTGTTTCAAATAAAGAATAAAAAATAAGACTAGAGGTATAGCTCAGAGGTAGAATGCCCATGAGTTCAATCCCCAGTACTGAAAAAAAAAA
>PVLC010050168.1:0-10200 GCA_004027655.1 Graphiurus murinus | reverse complement strand
GGCAGACGGTACTGCCTGCTCTGAGGCCAGGGGCCCAGAAAAGGTGGCCTCTGCTCTGAGCTTTGAAGGCAGCTCAGAGTTTACCAGCCACTGAGGTGCCATGGAAGGGCTCCTGGGAATTTAGGGAGCAGAAAGGAATCCTCCTTTAGCTCCAGGCTGAAGCCCCCTTCCCTCCAGATCTGGAATGAAGGCATACAAGAGAGAGACCACCCAGCTGTCGTAGGGCTGAGCCCTGGGAGAGAAGTCAGGAAGTCCAGGGGTCCAGTCCCGCCTGCACACAATCAGTGTGTCTCTGCTTTCTGACAGACCCTGTGGAGTTTCAGAGTGAGCCCCAACTTCTGCAGCCCCAAGAGACAGATGAGAGCCACTCTCTCAGCTTGCAGGTGGACACATGGAGGCCAGCGGTCACCACTGGCAGGAGAACAGCTCCCCCGGCTCCCCTCCTGCTGTGGCAGCTGCGCCTGGCTCTTGGGCCCCAGTGGCTTCTCAGGATTCTCAGTGGACCAAGAGCTGAAAGACGAGTGGAGAGCGGGCAGCCATAGGCAGCAGAACATGCCTAGTAGCCGTGTGGACTTTTCCCCTTCTCAGAGTGCAGGGCTGTGCCGGGGTGAGAGGGTCTGGGTCCCAGGGTACCAGCTGTGACAGCCCTGTGTGCTTGGGTGAGTCGTCCCATCCCTCTGAATCTCAGAGACAGGAAGTTAGGTCTCATGTGAGATGCTCCTCCAAAGACTTGCTTTGGAGGAAATGAGATGGGCACCAATTTAAACTGCAGCTGGAGAGATTCAACTCAGACACGGGGAAGAACACTGAGGCTGAGGGTGGTGACAATGAATCAGAACAGAAGTGCCTGCCAACCCCATGGTGTCACTCCAGCTTGGAGGGTGAGAATGGAAGGAGGGGCATGTGTGGGCAGCAGGAGCATTGGACATCCTCAGTGACGCCAGCTGTGGAGAGAACATGGGGGCCGCAGGCAGGAACCAGAGGGCTGTGCTATGGTTTGGATGTGACTTGTCCCCCAAAGTTTCAAGTGTTGGCAGTTTGGTTCCCAGAGTGATATTAAGAGATGGCAGAACCTTTAAGGGGTGGAGTCTAGTAGGAAGTCCTTAGGCCATTGGGGTTGTTGCTCTCAGAAGAGATTAAAGTAGTTCTCTTGGGAATATGAAAGAATTGTTATTAAAAAGCAAACTTAGCTGGGTGAGGTGACACCCGCCTATAATCCCAGCTACTCAGGAGACTGAGGCAGGAGGATCGCAAGTTTGAGGCCAGCCTCAAGAACTTAGCAAGACCCTGTCTCAAAATAAAAATAGGCTAGCTAGGGGAGCCAGGTGTGGTGGTGCAATTCTGTAATCCCAGTTCGCAGGAAGATCACAGGTTTGAAGCAAGCTTCAGCAATTTAGCAAGACCCTCAGCAACTTAGCCAGATCCTATTTCAAGATAAAATAAAATAGGGCTGGGGATGTAGCTCAGAGGTAGAATGCCACTGGGGGTTCAGTCTCCAGTACCATGTAAGAAAGGGGGGGGGCTGGGGATGTAGTTCAGTGGTAGAGCACTTGCCTAGCATGTGTGAGGCCCTGGGTTCAATCCCTAGTACCAAACACATACACACACAGAAGCAAGCCTGTCTCCTCCTCAGTCTCTCTAGCTTCCTGTCTTGCCATGTGATCTCTCCCTCTCATGCTGCCTCTAGACTTAGCCCAGAGGTGCTGCAGCAAGCAGAAAGGAGGGCAGGACTGCTGGCTTATGTAGGCTTTGGTCCCCAAACAAATGGGTGCAAATGAGGTAAAAGAAACACCAGGATTTCCTTTATCTCAGCTGGACTCTCCTGAGCCCCACCTAGCAGAACACTTCATCCTCTGGGTCTTGGCACCCAAGGACTTTTCCTCCCCTGACACCCCCACTTCCACCCCTTACTAGTTCCTCCACTGTCTCTCTGGGCTGTTCCTTGGGCATCCAACAACCAGCAGTTTCCAGGTCGTTCACACAAAAGGTTCTCCAGCTCTGCTGAAGACAACCCAAATGTGAATCCCCAGTGCAGAAGAAGGCATAAGGCAGGGGTGAGCCACGGTGTAGTTAAGAGGCTGATAGCAAGTTCAAGGCCAGCCTTAACAACTTAGCAAGACCCTTGGCAACTTAGTGAGACCCTGTTTCAAATCAAAAACATAAAAGGGCTGGGGTTGTAACTCAGATGTAGAACCTCTCCTGGGTTCAATCCCCAGTCCAAAAAATAAAAATAAAAAAGAGGCCGCTGCTTGTCATCGCTGGGTGGGCAGTGCACCAGCCTGGGAGCAGGGGAAAGGACAAAATGACCTCTTGGGGAGACTTCCAGCCCCAAGCCTGCCAGTGACCAGCTGAATAAAGGACATTAAATATTCAGCAAGTGCTCAGCAAGGATGGATGGAAGAATCCACGGCCAGAACCCAAGTCCTGGGCTGGGCTAAGGGCTGGTGCTCTGCCTCATCTTGGCTGAGGCTATTCCCTAATTAGAATCCAGAGTCAGTTACCACAGGGCACAGCCAAAGGGAAAATCGAACACTTGGAGATGTGCCTGCTCAGAGACCTTCTGGCAGGGGCCATGAGGAAATGTTTCCCAAGCCAAGGTTCAAGCCTCTCAAAAGACTTAATGCTGTGAAAGGTTTGGAGGTAGGACGGGGAAAGGATGGCTAAATAATTCAAGAAGTAAACGGAGAAGCAGCTGCTGCCGATGCTGACCGCGGCTCATGCCCAGCTGGACTCAGAGCTGCGCCCCAGCCTCCTGGGAGAATGCACAAGTGGAGACGTGGGGAGACGTGGGCAGCCTTTATTCTGAGTTTCCACAGGCTCCTCTCCCTCCCCCTCTCCCAGGGCCCTGTGACACCAGTAAGCAGGGCAGGTGAGGGGCTCAGGGGGCTGATCAACCTGGCCTTGCTCATCTGCCCGGCGGTGTGTGAGGCCTGGAGCCCAGGACTTTGTGACTGCCACAGCCCAGGGCTGCTCACTTTGCACACCACGTTCTCTTCTCTCTCCCACCTTCTGGTCCCTGCGATAATCCTGTGAGGTACATCAAAGAATACAGAGACAGAAGTATCCAAGAAGAGCCTGGGTTTTTAGCATGGATTTGGCACAACTATGCTGTGTGATCTTGGGCAAGTTCGATCCCTCCTCTGGGCCTCCATCACTTTCTCTTCTCCTTTTCTAGAATAAAGAGCATCAGAATCCGGGCTCTCTTCTAGTTCTGATATTTTCTGTTTCTAAACCCCAATTAACAGGTAAGAAAATTGAGGCTTGGCTTAAAGGTGGTATGAAGAGAGAAAAGGCCTCTTCGATTTGCCTCATGAAGACCGCTGACTCCTGCCTGCTGCCTCCTGCCTCCCCCTTCACTTACTTCAACCCAGGACCATGAGAAGGAAGTGCCCTTTGCCCTCTCTGCATCTCGCAGACTCGTTCAGAAGAGAATCCAGTTTTCTAGCTTCTCCTTCTGTCTGGCCACAGAAACAGAAAACTGCTCAGTATTTAATGAAGCCAGGACAAACCTAATTATCAAATGCACTTGTGTTAATAAGTGCCACTTTGCTTTTATGTCTGGTAGACTATTTACTTTACCTCCTCTTCAGTTTCTGTTCATGCAGGGAGCTAACACACTCGGAATAAAATGGGGAGAAAAGCTGTTATCTTGACATGCCTGGCCTCCTACCTGGGCTGAGCCCTGTGAGGTCATTATAGGTAGTTGTGGGCTGTCGGCCCAGCACAGCACAGGGTCCAGGTCAGATACCAGCAGAGAGGCCATCATAAAGGGCAACTTTCAGCTGGGCGCATGCCTATAATTCCAGTACTTGGGAGGCTGAGACAGACGGATCAAAGGCCAGCCTTCATAACTTAGCAAGACTCTCAGCAACCTAGTGAGGCCCTGTTTCAAAACAAAAAATAAAAATAAAAAGGGCTAGGGTTATAGGTTGGAGGTAGAATATCCCTGGGTTCAAACCTCAGGACCAAAAAAAAAAAAAAGCAACTTTCTATTTTTAGTTGTCTTCCATCCTGTTTCTTGTGAGTGCAACCACTCCACTTACTCCCCAGCAGATTTATTATTGCCCAGTTTCCATTTGTTTAGGGAGAAAAGTCATTACATCTGAGATTCTGTGACTGTTCATTCGAGAAGGCTTTCTTTTCTTTTCTTTTTTTTTTTCGGTACTGGGGATTGAACCCAGGGGCATTCTACCTCCGAGCTATACCCCCAGTCCCATTTTTTTATTCTTTATTTTGAAACAGGGTCTCACTAAGTTGCGGAGGGCCTCACTAGGTAGCTGAGGCTGGCCTCGAACCTGGATCCTCCAGTCTCAGCCTCCCGAATGCTGGGATTACAAGCGTGCACCACCACACCCGGCTGAGAAGGCTTTCTTTACTTAAGGAGCTGTCCTAATTCTTCATCCACCTGTGAGCCAATGGTTGTTGTGACCAAGGTGAAGCAGAGAAGAGAATGGAAAGTCAGGCTAGACTTGCTGACGGATGGATGGGGAATGGAGTGCTCTGAGGGGAGGAGACTCTAGGGTGATCCAGGGGTTGTTGGCTTGGGAAGCTAGACAGATGGTGGCAACATTTGCTAGGATGAAGAAGACAAAAGGTGAAATCTGTTTGAAAGAGGAGAAATTAAACATTAGATTTGGCCTTGTGAAATTGAAGAGACCTATTATAGACCCAACTGTCTAACGCTTCTAATATGGAGCACAGGGAAAGAAAAGCATTAGTGATATAGACTCGAGAGTCATGGGGACATATGACACGTAATCCATAAAGTGGTTGAAATTGTGTAGGGAGAATGTGTACGTGGAGAAGCAACAGGCATGCAGGACTAAGTCTTGACCAGGTGAATCCAACGTGTAGAAGTTGAACAAAAGAGGAGCCATTGCAAATTGAAACCAGCCACTGCTCCTGGGATGGCCTGCTTCTGCCTTGTGAAGAAGCCAAGCCAGCTGCAGTGGCACATGCCTGTAATCCCAGATACTTGAGAGGCTGAGGCTGGAGGATAGAAATTTTGAGGCTAGCCTAGGCAACATAGTGAGACCTTGTCTCAAAATAAAGTGAAAAGGGCTGGGGATGTAGCTCAGTGATAGGTGACTTGCCTAGCATGTGTGAGGTCCTAGGTTGCCGGGGTCCAGCCCTAGCAGGAGTCAGGGGTCCGTCGTCAGGTGGGGAATGAGACGAGGTCATGAGAATACGTACACCAAATGTAGTGATGAAGCGTATCTACTTTATTGTTCACAAGCAGCTGTTTTTATACTTTTCATTTGGCAGTGAAGCACATAGAACAGGAAAGTTTATGGACAGGTCATCAGACAGTTTGACAATAGCAAACTTGTTTTTTTAAAGGTTATACATCAGTATATAATGATTTTATTTTGACTCTGGTACAAAGCAGTGTTAAAAATTAATGAGGAATAGGCCTGTATCCATTGGTCTAAGCTTGGGAGTTTTTTCTATACCATCTGTTGTTTCTGTCAACTATAGTCTATCTATCTTTATTAATGTGTCATGTGAAGCTCCAGAAAGACCCTGTGGGAGTTGGTAAAGACTGCCTGTGCTTTGATCCTATAAGGGGGTACACAATACCCATATTCTTATAGCCTTCTTTACCCATAGATATGATTGTAGACCTAAATCTCTTTGGCTTAGCTATTTTGTTTTCTATATCTGTGTGCTGAGGGAGAACATAAGGTTGATTAGTAACTATATCCAAATTACCTTGCAGAGCTTGTTTTCTGACTAATGTTTGTAAGTGATCAGAGAATTCTTATGTTGTTTGTCTGAAGGCACTATTTTTTTAGCTAACGTCAAGAGGTTGTTATCTGACTGGCCACCACCTGTTTTGTAAGAAACTTTCTTTAATCATAAGTGTAAAAACAAGACCCGAAGTACCCAATGTTCCCAGAATATATTATAATGTAAAGCGGGATATGCCATGTATCCTTTCTCGGAAGCGTCTGCCTTGCAGGATTCCACCAGACTGAGCCTTGCTCATGATCCAACTATTAAGGAGCTGTGGCACTAGGTTCCACCCTCAGCACCAGAAAAAAAGAGAAGAGGAGGAGGAGAGGGAGGAATGAAGGGAGAGGAGGCGAAGGGGGAGGAGGAGGGCTGGATAATGTTATAGGAACAGGAAGCAAAGAGGAAAAGGGGATCCCTTCTTCCTCCTCTAGGCTTCCAGCTCCCTCTGGTTATTCCTGTTGGCAAGTTATAACAGAGTGCCAACTGCCAAAGCAGAAATGTGGTTTTCAAAGTTCTTGCCCCAGCATGACAAGGCCAAGTACAGAAGGATGGGTTTGAAGCTGAGAGACAATAGTTGAACAACTGACATGTATATTGAGGTATTGACATACTGCCTAAGGCCACTCTGGGTGTTGGCGCTTTCTCCCACACTTCCCTCCTGGCCTCTGGGAGCCAAGAAGTGGCTGAATGTAACAAGCACTGGGAAGCAGGCATGGGCTGAGAGCTGCCGCACTGGGGAAAGCCGATCGATCAGTTAGCACCCAGGTTAAAATGGAGCTGCCATGAGCTGGCAGTGAGAGAGAGCTGCTGAGAAGGCACTTGAGTGAGCTAAGCAGGAGCGAGGACAGTCAGCCATCCCCCTGAGGAGGGACGAGGAGTGTTCAGGCTTTCAGCTGAGACTTGGAGAGCTATGTCCATCTCTGAAGCCTCCTGGTCCCAATCAGTCCCCAGTCAGGGGTGGGGAGGAGAGAGTGAGGCCCCAGTAGAACTAAATAACATGCCTTCTTTTTATTTCTTATACTTGTATTAGTACATTGCAATTATACATCATGGTGAGGTCCGATGTAATATATGCACACAGCTCTTGGTGAATTTCCTCGCACATCCCACCCTGCTCCCCCCTCCCTCCCCGTGCATATTAGTGACGGGGTAGCGATACCTTCATACACTGCCACAGTATTATTTGAACTATTTCCTTCCTCAAACCCCTTTTTATCCCTCCCCAGGCCCCTCCCCCAACCCCCTACCACTGCTCTACAAATCTCTCACCGCATTATTTGAAGTCCCTTATGTTTTCTATTTTCTCTCTAGTTTTCACATATGAGAGAAAACATACAACCCCTGACTTTCTGAGACTGGCTGATTTCTCTTAGCATAATAGTCTCTAGTTCCATCCAATTTCCTGCAAATGGCATAACCTTGTTCTTCTTTATGCCTGAGTAGAAATCCATTGTGTGTATATCCCACATTTTCTTTATCCTTTCATCTGTTGACAGATGCCTGGGTTGGTTTCCTAACTTGACTATTATAAATTGTACTGCTATAAACATGGGTATACATGTATTACTACAGTATTCTGACTTTAATTCTTTTAGAAAAATACTGAGGAGTGGTATAGCTGGGTCGTATGGTGGTTCCACTCCTAGTCTTTTGAGGAACCTCCGTACTGATCTCCATAGAGGTTGTACTAATTTAAAGTCTCACCAACAGAGTGGAAGAGTGCCTATTTTCCCATATTCTTGTCAGCATTTGTTATTTTTTGTATTCTTAATGATTGCCACTCTAACAGGAGTTAGATAAAATATGCCCTTTCTTTTAAACCTACTTGGGTTAGGTTCTTTGTGGTGGGAGGGAGTACAAGGGATTGAACTTAAGGGCATTCTACCTCCAAGCTACACTCCCAGCCCTATTTTGAAACTGGATCTTGCTACATTGATGAGAGTCTCATGACTTGCTGAGGCTGTCCTCAAACCTGTGATCCTCTTGTCTCAGCTTCCTACATACTGGGATTGCAATTGTGCGCCACCACGCCCAGCTATGGGTTAGGTTCTTAATGGACTCCTTGTGGGACAGAGCAGGGTGGAAAGGGCGGAGATCTGGGAAGGGGGTGGGGACTCAGGAGATAGGAGAGCCTAGGCAATTCTTTTGTCAGGAAAGCTCCCCATACCAACAACTTTTCTCCTCTAATTTAATGCACTAAAAATTAACTGAAGGTGGGAAAGGGCATTGGGAAGCACCCCTGCCCCACTGGGCACAGATTCCCCTCTCCCTCCAGCTTGCCCAGCAGGTGCTTCCCGTACTCACTACCCACCAATCAGGACCACAGCTGCCCAGACGTGATTTATAGGCATGTCAACCATCTCTCTATCAACAGGATATCAGAGCTCAGCCTTCTCAGATCTCCAGTTGTCTGAAGTTTCCTGTGGAAGCCCCAGTGCGTGGTAATGTGAGTCTTACTCCCAATCTACATGGTCATATCCCATGTTCCTTTATACAGCCTCCAGACACTGGAAACACGTTAGGCACATACAATCAAGGACTGTGGAAAATAGCCTCTAGGGCCCCAATCTGGCTTCCCATGACCAGATAAGCAATGAGTGCTTCAGGGTAGCTAGTACTAGGCTTGGAATAGGACCCAGGAATCCTCCACTGCACTCAAGGGCTCTGACCATTCCCCCCATTAAATATCCCTGCACAGCATAGCCCCCACCTCCAGCATAGAGTGGATTGTCTAGTCCCTTTTCTCGGAACTTTCAGCCTGCACTCTACATCTAATATGTATACACACACAAAAAGGAATAGAACGTAAGCTCACTACCGATTTGGACAAAAGCTCTGGTGACAATTTAAACCGAAATGCATTAATACCTCTGAATATTTCATGCCAGGTACATTAGAACAAGCAGCATTATTTATTGAAGGCTGATAACCCAGTGTGGGTATTAATACATTTTGCTGCCAGGCATCAGCCAAAGGGAAATTAGCTTCAAGGGACAGGTGGGAGACTTTTAGCTTCCTGGGTACTTTTCCCCTGGAAAAAAAATCTTCCTCGGATTGGAAGCAAATCCTGAAAACAAATCTTGCACGGATTGGAAGGCATGGTCAGAGTTATTATTCAATCTCACTTTGGCCTCTATAGAACTCCTGGAAGGCTTGGGAGGAGAGCCTGCCTCCCACCATCCAATTTGTGAAGAGCAGCTCTACCACCACATTCCAGGCACAGTCAGGCCAGGCCAGGTCAGGCAGTTTTCTGGAGATACTAATTCCCCCAAAGTCTAACCATTCTTTTTTTTCCAGAGGTTGGCAAAGGAGTAAGTGGGATTCATTGATGAGGGCGAGATTTAGTTGATACGATAGGGAAACTCACGGCAAGCAGCAGCTCTAGTGTATCCCCTGGCATGATGTATCCATCACATGGAGTCTCTGATGCTGCCCCTTGGGCCTGAACTCTCCTGCCATCAGTCAGAATGTGTCAGGAAATAAGCCACTCTAGCTATTTCAAGCTTCAAGAAGTTTAACACGGAGAATTAGGTGTTTACAAGACTGTTGGAAGAGTTGAAGGACTCCTCTTATCCCAGCATTTGGGAGACTGAGACCAGCAAGATTCTCAGCAACCTAGTGAGACCCTGTTTCAAAATAAAAAATAAAAAGCGTTGGTGGTGTATCTTGGAGGTAGAATGTTCCTGAGTTCAATCTCCAGTATCCCCCCGCCCCCCAAAAAAAGAGAGTTGAAAGAATATGTTCTAGGCCAACTAATGGAACTTTGCAGAACTGATCCATGAGAACTACCAGTCTAATCTTTTTTTTTCATTATTAAACTACATGTACATATTGTATTTTAATTTATTTTTTATTGGTTCATTGTAATCATACATCTTTGTTAGGTACAAGCTGGTCAAGGCATACATGCACACATTTCTCATTTAACCAGACTAATCTTCATGTTATAGTCATGTTGATGTTAATTTACTGATAAGGAAATGAACAAACTATAAAGAAAATAAGTAGTCATCTTTGGTATCCATGGGGATTGGTTCCAGGAGCCAGCCGTGCAGGTACCAAAATCTATGGATGCTCAAGTTCCTTATAGAAAATAGTGTAAATTTTGCATATAATTTATGTGTATGCACCCTGGCATATACTTTAAATCTCTAGACTACTTATAATGCCAAGTACAATGTAAATGCTATGTAAATAGTTGCCATCCTGTGTTGTTTAGAGAATAATAAGAAAAAGGTCTGTTCGTGTTCAGTACCCGCACAATTTTTTCCCTGAATATTTTTGATCCACAGTTGGTGGAAACTATGGATGCTAAACCCACAAATATGGAGGACCAACTGTATTCTGCTACTAAAACAATGTAAAACATTTTAATTATATCTTTTTATTTTTTGTCATGAATATATGGCTCTTCAAGCCTATGGAGGAAGAAGGTCCAATTGGAAAGCAAACAAACAACAATTT
>PVLC010050167.1:0-10175 GCA_004027655.1 Graphiurus murinus | reverse complement strand
TGGTACTGGGGATTGAACTCAGAGGCATTCTACCTCCGAACTACACCCCCAGCCCTATTTTTTATTCTTTATTTTGAAACCGGGTCTCACTAAATTGCGGAGTGCCTCACTAGGTAGCTGAGGCTGGCCGCGAACCCGGATCCTCCGGTCTCAGCCTCCCGAATGCTGGGATTACAAGCGTGCGCCACCACGCCCGGCTTGTGGTTTCTGCTTTGCTTACTTTTGTATTGGTTGCTCTGGGAGAAGCAAGGCATCATGTCATAAAGATATTCAAACAGCATGTGAAAAGGCCCCCACAAGGAGAAACTGATTCCTTCTCTCTCCTCTCTCCTAATAGCCAGCACCAACATGCTAACCCTATGTGTAAGCTACCTTGGAAGAGGACACTTCAGGCCCAGGCTTCAGATATCTGCAACTTCTTTTTTTTTTTTTTTTTTGCGTTACTGAGGATTGAACTCAGGGGCATTCTATCTCCGAGCTATACCCCCAGTCCTATTTTTTAATCTTTATTTTGAAACTGGGTCTCACTAAGTTTCGGAGGGCCTCACTATGTACCTGAGACTGGCCACAAACCCGGATCCTCCAGTCTCGGCCTCCCAAATGCTGGGATTACAAGCGTGTGCCACCACGCCCGGCGATCTGCAACTTCTTGAGCTCCAGAACTAGAACTACACAAAGTACTCTTGGATTCATATGTACTCTTTTCTTTTTCCCTTCCTTCCTTCCTTCCTTCCTTCCTTCCTTCCTTCCTTCCTTCCTTCCTTCCTTCCTTCCTTCCTTCCTTTCTGTGGTACTGGAGATTGAACTCAGGAGCATTCTAAATCTGAGCTACACACCCAGCCCTATTCTTTATTTTGAAACAGGGTTTCACTAGGTTGTGGAAGGCCTCACAAGTTGCTGAGGCTGGCTGTGAACCTGTGATCCTCCTGTCTCAGCCTCCTAAGTACTAGTACTAGGATTACAAGTGTGCACCACCACACCTGGCTCTATATGTATTGTTTTCAATAGCCAGTTTTTAGGGCAGTTTGTTAGAGAGCAATAGATAACTAATACAAAGACACTACACAGTCTCAAACCCTGATATTTTTATTTTTTTAATTTATTTATTTTTTTCTTTTTTGGCAGTACTGGTGATGGAACTCAGGAACATTCTACCTCCAAGCTACACCCCAGCCCTATTTTTTTATTCTTTATTTTGAAACAGGGTCTCACTAAGTTGCAGAGGGCCTCACTAGGTAGCAGCTGAGGCTGCTGAGGCTGGTGGCGAACCCGGATCCTCCAGTCTCAGCCTCCCAATTGCTGGGATTACAAATGTGAGCCACCGTGCCCAGCTTAAACCCTGATATTTTTATGTCCTCATCTCCTACCACTCTTTCCCTCTTTTCTTTAGCTTTCCTGTCTCAGTGCCATTTCACTTACTAGTTTCTTCTTCCTGGAACATTGTCCCCCAATATTCCCATGGCTTGCCCTTCACCTCTGTGATTGTCACCTTCTCCAAAAGGCCTACAGTGACCAGCATATTTAAAATTACCATCCCTAGGCTGGGCGTGGTGGTGCATACCTGTAATCCTAGTACTTGGGAGGCTGAAGCAGTAGGCTTTCAGACTTGAGGCCTGCCTCAGCAGCTTAAACCCTTAGCAACTTAGAAACCCTGTTTCAAAATAAAAAAGGAAGCCAGGCGTGGTGGCGCACGCTTGTAATCCCAGCATTCGGGAGGCTGAGACCGGAGGATCCGGGTTCGAGGCTAGCCTCAGCTACCTAGTGAGGCACTCTGCAACTTAGTGAGACCCGGTTTCAAAATAAAGAATAAAAAATAGGGCTGGGGGTATAGCTCAGAGGTAGAATGCCCCTGAGTTCAATCCCCAGTACCACAAAAAAATAAATAAATAAAAAAATAAAAAAGGGCTAGGGATATAGCTCAGAGGTAGAATGCCCCGGGTTCAATCTCCAGAACCAAAAAATAATGATAATTTTAAAAATAATAAATAAAATTATAATCCCTAGGGTTGAGGATGTAGCTCAGTGGTAGAATACTTGCCTGACCTCTACAAGTCCTGGGGTTTGATCCCCAATATCACTAAGTACATAAAATTACAACTCCTATCAGCAATTCCAGCCTTCCTCCCCCTGCTCTAGATTTCCCCCTTTTTTATGGCCTCTACCATGGTTCTTATTATATTTCTCTACTATGTTTTTTTTTCTGCTGTTGTTGTTTTGTGGTACTTGGGATTGAACCCAGAGGCATTCTACCTTCAAGTTACACCCCCAGCCTGATTTTATTTCTTATTTGGAAACAGGGTCTCATTAGGTTGATGAGAGTCTCACTTCTTCCAGAGGCTGTCCTCGAACCTGCTATCCTCCTGTCTCAGCCTCCCAAGTACAGGGATTACAGGCGTGTGCTGGTATTTCCAGGTATTTCTCTACTATGTTTTTCTTATTGTTTCTATAGCAGACATGGGAACACCTACTAGAATATAAGTTCTAAAAGCGCAGGGATATTTGTTTTGTTCACTGATACATTCCAAGTGCTTAGAACAGTGTCTGACACAGTGCATGTGTTCAGAAGATACTTGTTGGATGGGTGAATAAACATTTCATGAATATGCCAGACCCTTGGTAAATACTGGCTGGGTGAACTGTAAATAGGGAGATATGAACAGACCTGGGGAATAGTGTCTAGGTTTTATATGCAGGGACACATAAAAGTGTGAAATTAGGGGAAAAAAACTATGGAGCACTTACTCTTACCTGCATGAGGATATTTTTTGTAATTATTTTCCATCAAGGAAAAGAACAGTTAGGGAAGACTGAGATGTATTAGAGTAAACCATATGAAATTGCCAAGGTTCCAAGCCAGGTGTGGTGGCACACACTTTTTTTTTTTTTTTTTTTTTTTTTGCGGTACTGGGGATTGAACTCAGGGGCATTCTACCTCCGAGCTATACCCCCAGCCCTATTTTTTTCTTTATTTTGAAACCGAGTCTCACTAAGTTGCGGAGTGCCTCAATAGGTAGCTGAGGCTGGCCGCGAACCCGGATCCTCCGGTCTCAGCCTCCCGAATGCTGGGATTACAAGCGTGCGCCACCACGCCCGGCTGGCACACACTTTTAATCCCCTGTTTCAAAAAATAGGGCTGGGAAGCTGGGCGTGGTGGCGCACGCTTCTAATCCCAGCATTTGAAAGGCTGAGACCGGAGGATCTGGGTTCGAGGCCAGCCTCAGCTACCTAGTGAGGCACTCCACAATTTAGTGAGACTCTGTTTCAAAATAAAGAATAAAAAAGCCGGGCGTGGTGGCGCACGCTTGTAATCGCAGCATTTGGGAGGCTGAGACTGGAGGATCCGGGTTCGTGGCCAGCCGCAGCTACCTAGTGAGGCACTCTGCAACTTAGTGAGACTCGGTTTCAAAATAAAGAATAAAAAATAGGGCTGGGGGTATAGCTCGGAGGTAGAATGCCCCTGAGTTCAATTCCCAGTACCGAAAAAAAAAATAGGGCTGGGGAGCCAGGCATGGTGGCACATGACTGTAATCCCGGCATTTGGGAGGCTGAGACCAGAGGATCGGGCCAACCTCAGGTACTTAGTGAGGCCCTCCGCAACTTAGTGAGACTCAGTTTCAAAATAAAGAATAAAAAAATAGGGCTGGGGGTATAGCTCGGAAGTAGAGTGCCCCTGGGTTCCATCCTCAGTACTGAAAAAAAAAAAAAAAAAAAAAAGAAATTGCCAAGGTTCCACAATGCCAAATGTTGAAAACAGCAATTTAATATGCTTCCATATAATAGAAGAAAAGAAAATTGATGGCATAAAGGCTCAGAGGAAATGAAAAAGAGATGGGATCAAGCATGAAAAGAGATATTAGCCATAACATACGCTTAGAGAATAAAGGGCACAAGATGTAGATAAGTAGAGGGGAATTTTGAGGATGGTCACCACATCTCACTGGGAGCTGGGTTCTATAGAAAGTAAAATGTGGAGTCATCTGCTGAAAGGAATAGCAAAGGTTGAGCACTTGATCCCTTTTATAAGTTAAAGCACAAATAAAAATAGTAGATAAAGCTGGAAGCCGGGAGTGGTGGCGCAGGCTTGTGATCCCAGCATTTGGGAGGCTGAGACCCGAGGATCCAGGTTTGAGGCCAGCCTCGGCTACCTAGTGAGGCATTCTGCAACTTAGTGAGACCCGGTTTCAAAATAAAGAATAAAAAGTAGGTCTGGGGGTATAGCTTGGAGTTAGAATGCCCCTGAGTTCAATCCCCAGTACTGAAAAAAAAAGGTAGATAAAAAGCAGAGATCTTGCCAGTCATGGTGTCTCACTCCTGTAATCTCTGTACTTGGGGGGCTAACACAGGAAGAATACTGGTTCAAACCCAGCCTCAGCAACTTAGCGAGACTCCCAGTAACCTAGCAAGACCTTGTTTCAAAACAAAATAAAAATAAAAAGGGCTGGTGTAGCTCAGAGGTAGAATGCCCCTGGGTTCAATCCCCAGGACCCCCCAAAATAAAAATAAAATGCAGAGCCCCCTCCAATGAAGGGATGTGGAGTGAGGCCTGACTTCCAGACCCTGCTGGCAGAGCCAGTGGCTTGTGGTACTTTCTGGCAGGAAGGGGTGCATAGCTATAGAAGATGTATGACTAAGGCAGTAGTCATAAAACAGCCTTTGTGAAGATCATTCATGTGGAATGGCTTCTATCTGCAACATCTGCATCTCTGTCTGCTGCCTTTTGCTTGGGTGTGTGGAACTCTGACTTCTCGCTCCTTTCTTGCTGCCAGAAAGACTGCAACTGTAATTTCCTCTTTTTGTGTAGACATAAATGACTGCCCTTATCTTGTGCTGGCAAAGCTAGCATCTGCAGCCAGCCTTCCATTTCCTTTCCCTGCCTTTATCTTCTAGAGATCCAATCATACAGAAGAGACATGTTGCTTGTTTGCGGTAGGGACAGAAGAGCATACATACCCTCACCTCAAGCTAATGGAAAAATACCACTTGAGTTTTCCTTTTCTTTTTCTTCTTCTTTTTTTTTTTTTAATTAGGGATTGAGTTCAGGGGCATTCTACCTCAGAGCTATACCCCCAGCCCTTTTTATTTTGAAACAGGTCTCCCTAAGATGCTTAGGCTGGCCTGAAACTTATGTTCCTCCTACCCCAGGCTTCCAAGTAGCTAGAATTACAGGTGTGCAGCACCATACCTGGTTTCCACCTGGACTTTTTTTTTTTTTTTTTTTTTTTTTTTTTTTTTTGCGGTACTGGGGATTGAACTCAGGGGCATTCTACCTCCGAGCTACACCCCCAGCCCCATTTTTTTTATTCTTTATTTTGAAACCGAGTCTCACTAAGTTGCGGAGGGCCTCACTAGGTAGCTGAGGCTGGCCGCGAACCCGGATCCTCCGGTCTCAGCCTCCCGAATGCTGGGATTACAAGCGTGCGCCACCACGCCCGGCTCCCACCTGGACTTTTAATATAGTAATCTACTCATACAGTTATATACAATTAAGTGTACATAAAGTCAATAATCCAACAACACTGTCAAGGTCAAGCAAGGAGTTGTCATGGTGTGTCTGGAGTAGGGGGAAATGTTAAAGTTACTGAAGTTGAGGTCCAGGAGAGAGACTGGCGTGTTGGAGGGATCATCACCCAGAATCAGTGGGATATGTGTTTAGAGAGGTAGCCTATGAGCCAGAAGCCAAAGACCTGAATGGATAATAGTTAGCACTTACTGAGTGTTAATTGGACATCAGGCACTGTCTTATATTGTTAACACACCTTATTGCTCATAATCCCCTCAGTAACCCTCTGACCTCTGGTTTTGTTTTGTTTTGCACTGGGGATTGAACACAGGGATGATTTGCCTCTGGGCTACATCCCCAGCCCTTTTTATTTTCATTTTGAAACAGAATCTCTCTAAATTGCTGAGGCTGGCCATAAACCTGTAACCCTCCTGTGTCAACCTTCCAAGTACTGAGATTACAGTCATGCACCACCGTGCTCTGCTCTGTATTCTTTTTTTTTTTTTTTTTTTTGGTACTGATGATTGAACTCAGGGGCATTCTACCTCCGAGCTATACCCCCAGCCCTATTTTTTTATTCTTTATTTTGAAACAGGGTCTCACTAAGTTGCGGAGTGCCTCACTAGGTAGCTGAGGCTGGCCGCGAACCCGGATCCTCAGGTCTCAGCCTCCCAAATGCTGGGATTACAAGCGTGCGCCACCACGCCCGGCTCTGTATTCTTTTTTATTCTTGTTTTGATTCAGAATCTAAAAGGGTTCCTGGCATATAATAGGCACTCAAGCCAGGTTAGGTTCCTCTACTCAAACCCTTTCACTGGTGGAGGTAAACACAAGGTACTATGGGAGCCTAGAGTGGGGGTCCAGGGCCCAGAGCAGAGCTGGCTCCACCAGGATTTAAGTCTTTTTTATTGGCATGCTGAGGATCGAACCCAGGACCTTGAGTATGCTATGCTAGCATTCCAAAAATTCAGCCCTGAAGGACAATCAATAATTAGCAGCTAGCCAGGTGTGGTGGCACATGCTTCTAATCCAAGTACTTGGGAGGCTGAGACAGGAGGATCTGGGTTCGTGGCTAGCCTCAGCTACTTAGGCTCTCCACAACTTAGTGAGACCCTGTTTCGAAATAAAGAATAAAAAATAAGGCTGGGGGTGTAGCTCAGAGGTAGAATGTCCCTGGGTTCCATCCCCAGGAAAGAAGAAAAAAAAAAATTAGCTGCCTGGTGTGGTGGTGCACACTTGTAATCCCAGTACTTGGGAAGCTGAGACAGGAGGATCTCAGGTTCATAGCTAGTCTCAACTACTTAGAAAGGCCGTCCACAACTTAGTGAAACCCTGTTTCAAAACAAAGAATAAAGCTGGGCATGGTGGTGCACACTTGTAATCCCAATACTTGGGAAGCTGAGCCTGAAGGATCCGGGTTTCACAGCCAACCTCAGCTATTTAGTGAGGCCCTCTGCAACTTCGTGAGACCCTGTTTCAAAATAAAAAATAAAAAATAGGACTGGGGGTGTAGCTCAGAGGTAGAATGCCCCTGGGTTCAATCCCCAGTACCGCAAAAATAAATAAATAAACAGGGGCTTGGGGTGTAGCTCAGAAGTAGAATGCCCTTGAGTTCAATACCCAGAATCTCTCTCTCTCTCTCTCTCTCTCTCTCTCTCTCACACACACACACACACACACACACAAAAAAAAAAAAAAAAAAAAAAAATCAGCCTTTATCCTATAGGCCAGTGGTTCCCAAACCTTATAGTGAGTCAGAATCACCTGAAGATCTTTTTCTTTCTTTCTTTCTTTCCTTCCTTCCTTCCTTCCTTCCTTCCTTCCTTCCTTCCTTCCTTCCTTCCTTCTTTCTTTCTTTCTTTCTTTCTTTCTTTCTTTTCTTCCTTTTCTTCCTTTTGCGATACTGGGGGGTTGAACCCAGGGGCATTCTACCTCTACCCCCAGCCAAATCTTTTTTATTATTTATTTTGAAACAGGGTCTCTCCGGGCATGGTGGTACACGCTTGTAATCCCAGCATTTGGGAGGACGAGACTGTAGGATCCAGGTTCGAGGCCAGCCTCAACTGCGTATTGAGACCTTCCGCAACTTAGTGAGACCCTGTTTCAAAATAAAGAATAAAAAAATAGAGCCGGGCGTGGTGGCGCATGCTTGTAATCCCAGCATTCGGGAGGCTGAGACCGGAGGATCCGGGTTCGAGGCCAGCCTCAGCTAACTAGTGAGGCACTCCACAACGTAGTGAGACTCGGTTTCAAAATAAAGAAAAAAATAGGGCTGGGGGTATAGCTCGGAGGTAGAATGCCTCTGAGTTCAATCCCCAGTACTGGAAAAAAAAAATTAAAAAAAAAAATAAAAAAATAGGGCTGGGGCTGTAGCTCAGAGGTAGGAAAAAAAAAAAAAAAAAAAAGAACATGCTAAACCAGGCGTAGTGTTGTTTTGTTTTGTTTTGTTTTTGTGGTACTGGGGATTGAACTCAGGGGCATTCTACCTTCGAGCTATATCCCTAGCCCTATTTTTTATTCTTTATTTTGAAACTGGGTCTCACTAAGTTGCGGAGTGCCTCACTAAGTAGCTGAGGCTGGCCGAGAACCCGAATCCTCCAATCT
Source organism: Graphiurus murinus (assembly GCA_004027655.1). Taxonomy (NCBI): domain Eukaryota; kingdom Metazoa; phylum Chordata; class Mammalia; order Rodentia; family Gliridae; genus Graphiurus; species Graphiurus murinus. Next base: position 2,071 of record PVLC010050167.1, on the reverse strand, counting down.
CAGCCTCCCAAATGCTGGGATTACAAGCGTGTGCCACCACACCCTGTTCCAGGTATAGTGTTGTACGCCGGTAATCCCAGTACTTGGTAGGCCGAGACAGGAGGAGCACAGGTTCTCGGCCAGCCTCAGCAACTTAGTGAGACCCTCAGCAACTTAGAGAGACCCTGTTTCTCCAAATAAAAAGAACTGTGCTATATCACACTAAGCTGGCTAGTAAAATGATCAAATTTAGGTTTTAGAAAATCACTCTGCTAGTGTAACATAATGGATGGATCAAAAGAGGTGGTGAGATGACTTAGGAGACTGTCATAACTCTGGAAATGACAAAAGTCTCAGCAGAGATAGTGGTAATATGAATAGACTATCAGGGCATACTTTTAAGACTTGTGAAGAGAGCCAGGCATGGTGGCACATGCTTGTAATCCCAGTACTTGGGAGGCTGAGACAGAAGGATTGCAGGTTCGAGGACAGCCTCAGCAAATAGTGAGACTCATCAACCTAACGAGACCCTGTTTCCAAATAAGACATAAAATTGGGCTGGGAGTGTAGCTTGAAGGTAGAATGCCTCTGGGTTCAAACCCCAGTACCAAAAAAAAAAAAAAAAAAGAGTTGTGAAGAAGAATTATTTGTGGAAGGAAGAGGAGAAAGGTATGTGAAAAAGTGAAAGGCTTACCAGGCTCCTTCCCCCAAAGCCTTATAGTATTTGCACTTACACTTTATTGGCTATTCCTAGATGCAAGGGACAATGGAATAGAAACTATACATATACACACACACATCCACACAGGTTCCTCCTGTCTCAGCCTCCCAAGTACTGGGATTGTGTGTGTGTGTGTGTGTGTGTGTGTGTGTGTGTGTTGCTGGGGGTGAAACCCAGGGCCTCACACATGCCAGGCAGGCATTCTACCACTGAGCTACATCCCCAGATCCCCAAGTGTATTCTTTTACCAATAAGAATAGATCAATATTGCTAGGAAGGATGGATGGATTTGGGGTAAGTAACTACCTGTCTTTGCCACAACAATATTGGGCAAACTCATGGGTTGGCAAACTCAATATAATGAAGTGATTTCCCTCCAATGAATCCAAATATGGATTCTGCACAATTCCAATAAAATCCCAAAGATATTTTAATAAAATTTGACAAATTAATTCTCAAATTTTAGTGGGAGAACAGACAGACAAGAATAACCAAGATTTTTTTTTTTTTTTTTTTTTTTTTTTTTGCGGTATTTGGGATTGAACTCAGGGGCATTCTAACCTCCGAGCTACACCCCCAGCCCTATTTTTTATTCTTTATTTTGAAACAGGATCTCACGAAGTTGCAGAATGCCTCACTAGATAGCTGAGGCTGGCTGTGAACCCGGATCCTCCGGTCTCAGCCTCCCAAATGCTGGGATTACAAGCATGCGCCACCATGCCCAGCTTACCAAGATAATTTTGAGGAAGAGGAATTAGAACTAGGTGGGGAGACTTGCTAGATAGCAAGATTAATATAAATGCTAAAGCCAAAGCTGGGTGTAGTGGCTCACGCTTGTAATCCCAGCATTTCGATGGCTGAGATGGGAGGATCCAGGTTTGAGGCCAGCCTCAGCTACCTAGTGAGGCACTCCGCAATTTAGTGAGACCCTGTTTCCAAATAAAGAATAAAAAATAGGCCTGGGGGTATAGCTTGGAGGTAGAATGCCCCTGAGTTCAATCCCCAGTACCGCAAAAAAAAAAAAAAAAAAAAAAGCTAAAGCCAGGCATAGTGGTACACACTTGTAATCCCAGTACTTGGGAGGCTGAAACAGGAGGACAGCAACCTCATGGCCAGACCCAGCTAGGACAGCAACCTCATGGCCAGACCCAGCTACTTAGAAAGGTCCTACGCAGAGCCGGGCGTGGTGGCGCACGCTTGTAATCCCAGCATTCGGGAGGCTGAGACCGGAGGATCCGGGTTCGTGGCCAGCCTCAGCTACCTAGTGAGGCACTCTGCAACTTAGTGAGACTCGGTTTCAAAATAAAGAATAAAAAATAGGGCTGGGGGTATAGCTCAGAGGTAGAATGCCCCTGAGTTCAATCCCCAGTA
>PVLC010050166.1:0-10193 GCA_004027655.1 Graphiurus murinus | reverse complement strand
TTTTTTTTTTTTTTTTTTTCCAGTACTGGGATTGAATTTAGGGGCATTTTACCTCCGAGCTATACCCCCAGCCCTATTTTTTATTCCTTATTTTGAAACGGTCTCACTTAAGTTGCAGAGGGTCTCACTAGGTAGCTGAGGCTGGCCATGAACCCGGATCCTCTGGTCTCAGCCTCCCAAATGCTGGGATTACAAGTGTTCGCCACCACACCCAGCTTTCATTATTTTTGTAACCAAAAGAATCACTAGGCCGGGCGTAGTGTCCTATGCCTGTAATCCCAGTACTTGGGGGTCTGAAACAGGAGGATGGCAAGTTTGAGGCCAGTCTTAGCAACTTAGCAAAACCCTCAGCAACTTAGCAAGACCCTGTTTCAAAATAAAAAATAAAATAGGGCTGGGGAGCTAGTTCAGAGGTAGAATGCCCCTGGGTTCTATCTCTAGTACAAAAGACAAACAAACAAAACAACAACAACAACAACAAAAACCAACTCAGCCTCCATCTAATGCAAATGCCTACAGATCATATATTTCAATAACAAGCATTTGTTGATCACCTTCACTCTGTGATCAAGATTATGCTTGGTGTCAATTGGTGCATAGCTTTGCTTTATAGACAGTTATCCTCCTTGGTCTGCAGACATTGTTCTCAAAAAAACAAGAAGGGGGAAAAAGAGGACAAAGTTAGAAACAAACATAAGTCTTCCATCTTTGTATATAATTTTCTGATGTAAAAGCTTTGCAAACTTTTGAATCAGATAATTTCTTTTTTTTTTTTTTTTGCGGTACTGGGGGTTGAACTCAGGGGCATTCTACCTCTGAGCTACACCCCAGTCCTATTTTTTATTCTTTATTTTGAAACCGAGTCTCACTAAGTTGCAGAGTACCTCACTAGGTAGCTGAGGCTGGCCGCGAACCCGGATCCTCCGGTCTCAGCCTCCCGAATGCTGGGGTTACAAGCATGCACCACCACGCCCGGCTTAGATAATTTCTTAAGAGTCAAAGATGTACTAGATCACCAGAAGAAACTGCAAGCGGTGGGCAGTGGTGCACGCCTATAATCCCAGCCACTCTGGAGGCTGAGGTAGGAGGATTGCAAGTTTGAGGACAGCCTGGGCAACTTAGTGAGATTCTCTCAAAATAAAAAATAAAAAGAGCTGGGGATAAAGCTCAACAGGTAGAGCACCCCTGGGTTCAATAACCAGTAGCAAAAGACATTGTGCCCCATTTAGATTTCTTTCTACACACTCAAATCACTCTACATGCCTTTCCCCCCCATCAATGGAACTTTGATGGATAACTGTTTTACTATGAGGACACAAAATGTGCTATGAGGAAAAAACAAAAACCTCCACAAAACCAAAGCATCTAGAAACAAATAGTATTTTGTTACCAGCTTTTGGTAAGGCATTGCTATAACACAGGGAAAATAAAAACACCTTCTGCCAAAGCAAGATTTGTCATTTTATAAGCAGGGTATTGTCTTTTGAGGTCACAGTCCATCTATTTGGCTGTTTCATGGTGCTGGTTAGTCTCAAGCTGCCCTCCCTACTCATGTTAGCTAACCCCTGCTTTTATTAGTAGTAAACAAGGAGATGAATGCTCACGTAGGATAACTTGGACCAGCACCGGAACTAAGAGTTAAAGTAATCTAATAAAATTTAGCATTACTTCCTCAGTGTAGAGTACTTTCCCCATATCCTGGGTCACTGGAGTACTATGGAGCAGTAAAAAGGTGGGTGTGTATGAAAGTGTAACCATATTCCCTCTAGGGCCATGTGATATATGAAGAGACATTTTCAATGACATTTAACTTTATATTTGGAAAAAAGAACCAACTTTGCTGTAATTATATGAAGAATAAAAAGCTAATGTTCCTATTTGGTGAAGATATGTATAGTTTTATTTCCTTCTTAGTGATTCTCACAAAGGGTTTATCAGAATAGAGGAATTCATATTGAGAATAATAGGGGAATTTATATTAACTGGGAAGGATCATAATATTTTTTTGTGTGTGTACTCAGATTGAACCCAGAGCTATTCTATCTCCAAGCTACATTCCTAGGCGCGGGTGCACGCGTGCGTGCCCCCCCTCCCCCACAGGTACTGGGGATTGAACCTAATATTCTACCTCTGACCTATACATACTTCCAGTACTATTTTATTTTGAAATAGGGTCTAAGTTGTGTGTGTGTGGGAGGACTTGTGTTGCTGAGGCTGGCCTTGAACCTTCGATCCTCCAGTCTCAGCCTCCAAAGCATTTGGATTATAAGCATGCACCATGCCTATTTGGGACATGAGTGTGTGTGTGTGTGTGTGTGTGTGTGTGTGTGTGTGTGTGTGTATGTGTGTGTTTGGTAGTAGAGACTGAATCCAAGGGCATTCTACCTCTGAGCTATATCCCCAGCTGTATGTTTGTGTCACACACACACATATATATTTTTGGTACTAGAGGCTGAACCCAGGGCATTCTACCTCTAAGCTACATCCCAGACTTATTTTTTATTTTGAAACAGGGCCTTACAAAGTTGCTGAGGCCGGCCTTGAACCTATGATCCTCTTATCTCAGCTTCCCAAGTACTGGAATTACATGTATGTGCCATAATGCCTAGCTAGCAGCCCTTTATATTTTGAAATAGGGTCTTGCTAAATTGCTGAGGCAGTCCTTGAACCTATGATCTTCCTGTCTCAGTTTCCCAAGTATTGGAATTATAGGAATGCGTCATGGTGATGGTAAGGTCATGAACTTTTAACAAAATCTGAAAACTGCTGGGTGTGGTAGTGTACACCTTTAAGCCTAGTACATGGGAGAGTTCAGAAGCATCACAGTTTCAAGACTAATCTGCAAGGTAGCGATGCCCTCAGCAACCTCATGAGATCCTGTTTCAGCGCAAAAAATAAAAAGGGCTGGGAGGTAGAATGCCCCTGAGTTCAGTCCTCAGTACCATTAAAATATATTAAATGATAATGTTTTTCACATATATATATATATGTGAAAACCAGTATCATTTACAGTATATATTACTGTGTTGGGCATCAAAAATAGAGAGGTAAATAAGATTTAAAAAAAAAAAAACAACAAAATAAGAGCAAACCCTTATACTTTTACAGTTCATAATCAGTCAGAGACATAGATAAATAGCTAAAATGGCCGGGTGTGGTGGCACATGCTTGTAATCCCAGCATTTGGGAGGCTGAGACCACAGGATCCAGGTTCGCAGCCAGCCTCAGCTACCTAGTGAGGCACTCTGCAACTTAGTGAGACACTGTTTCAAAAATAAAGAATAAAAAATAGGAAGCTGGGCGTGGTGGCGCACGCTTGTAATCCCAGCATTCGGGAGGCTGAGACCGGAGGATCCGGGTTCGCGGCCAGCCTCAGCTACCTAGTGAGGCACTCCGCAACTTAGTGAGACTCGGTGTCAAAATAAAGAATAAAAAATAGGGCTGGGGGTATGGCTCAGAGGTAGAATGCCCCTGAGTTCAATCCCCAGTACCGCAAAAAAAAAAAAAAAAAAAAAAAAAAAGGGCTGGGGGTAGGGGTATAGCTTGAAGGTAGAACGCCCCTGAGTTCAATCCCCAGTACCGCAAAAGAAAAAAAAAAAGCTAAAACGTATGTTGAAAGGTGGTAATGGCTGATATGTATAAAAGTATGTTTATCTATCTAAGTATATGCCAAAAACAGGGGTGAGATAGATGAACCAAAGGAGTAAAGTAACCAGTTAGATGCTGATTATCATAATAAATTCACAGAGGTACTGAAGAACTGAAGGAAGTAGAAAGTAACATCAAAATAAAAACCTGAGAAGGAACACTTAGCTCAAGAAACATGTATGTTTGGAAATCCAAACTCATGCCAAGGTAGACAGCTCTAAAACAATATGAAGGCTGGGGTCTGAGGAAGGCAATATGTAAGAAAGCAGAGGCAACAAAGATTCCTGGTGTCAGGATCCAACAAAAAACTAATAGTTCACAGTTTGAGGGCAACAGTGCTTAGTCGTTCAAGCAACGTTGCTTCTCTATCTTCATATATTTTACATGGCTTTCTTTAGTTGAAACCCGCAGTTGTGAAACTCTGAAGAGGAGTGAAGAATGTTTCTTTCTTTTATTGCTAATAAATCCTAAATCTTGTGCTCTCTCAAAAGCCAATGAAGAGCTGGGCATGTGGACCCATGCTTGTAATTTCAGTACTTGGGAGGCTGAGATGGGAGGATTGCAAGTTCACAGCCAGCCTCAGCAACTTAGTGAGGCCCTGTTTCAAAATAAAAAATTTTATAAAGTAGCGTTTAACACAAAAACTGATGTGTTAAATGACTGGAGGGCAGGAAACACAGTTAAGTTCATCTTCTGACAGGAGACTGACGAATTTTGATACTGAGAGGAAAAACTGTTGTTATTTCTTATTCTTTCTCCACTATCCAGCAAGAGAATGAGAAATTCCTATTATTGGTTAGAAATATATGGCTAACTCAGTTTATATCCTGTTAACTTTTTAGGTAAAATGACATGAAAATACACTGAAATTATCATACAAAAATCCCCATTTAGTTATGGGAAAAGAGACCATGACAATGACCTTCACATTTCCTTAAAACATTTAATTAAAAAAATTATAATACATCTGAGATGTACCTTCTTAAGTCACTGGTGGGAAAAGTAATAACTTTTAAATAAGTAAGTTGTTTTATTTCTTGCTAATATACCTTAAGATAAATCTCAAATGTAATATACTTGATTAATCTCTAGCTCCACTGTCATCTCCTTGCCTTCAGAAACTACTTCAAGTGGCCTTACATGAAAAAGAAAAGTTACAGTACTCTTAAGCTCACGTTCATCATTACGATGCTTTCCCACAGAAACACCTTCTCTAGAGTCTTTTACTCTTGCTACACAGTCTTGCCAAGTATCTAACTTGGCACTGGGTGTTTAGTAACTTTAAATATTTAGAAGACAAAATTAATAAATTATAATCAATCGAGCGTGGTGGCAAATACCTATAATACCAGTATTTGGGAGGCTGAGACCAGATGATTGCAGGTTTGAGACCAGCCTCAGCAACTTCGTGATGCTTTCGGCAACCTAGTGAGACTCTATTTCAAAATAAAAAATACAATAGGGCTGGGGGTGTGGCCTGGAGGTAGAATGCCCCAAGGTTCAATTCCCAGTACCACACATACACACATACAAAATTCAACATGAAGTCACAACCATGAACATGTATGTACACACAAATACAGCATTCTCTAAGTTGGGTCTGCATTTCTGCATTCTATCCACAGTTGTTTGCTTTTCTGGGAAGGAGTTCTAGTTAATAGTAAAGGCTCTGGAGTCAAGACTGCCTGGATTCAAATCCCATCTTTTACTTATTAGCTGTGGAACATGGGCAAGTTAGTTAAAATTTTTGAATCAAAGTTTTCTCATTTACAAATGAGGATAGTAATAATATGTATTTAGGAGTTGTTTAAAGAGGTAATCCTTGTAAATGAAGCAAGTAGTATATTGATATCACACAGTATGAACCTAATAATAATAATGATGATAGCAGTAATAGCAAACATTTATTCTAGGTACCAGGCTCTATATATGAGTTTTGCATGTATTATCTCATTTGATCCTCACAACCACCATATCAGGTACATACTATTCATTAGTGCCTATTTTATAGTAAACAAACTGACCTTCAGAGAGGTTAAGTAACTTACCCATGTTTACTGTGATAGTCATTATGGCTACTCACAAATATTTTTAGTTCTTTCAGAACACACTAGGAATGCATGTCCTCACTGCTTCTGAGATGAGATAAGGCCCAGGTAATTCATATGAGCAACCAATATGAATGACATATGATTCTTCCGGAAGAAAGTTTGAGTTCCTGTGCAATTTGCGATGTTTTCCTCCTTGGATGAGTAGGAGGAGAAGTAGCAGGAGGGGTAGCAGAAGGAAGAGACAGCTGCCACTGACTATTTATTAACAGAACTAACCTAGTCCCATTCTAATGGATACCTTTAAAGTTAATAAATTTCATATTTAGTATAATTATCTATTTATTCATAGCTGATATAAGTTTAAGAATAAATTATGGAAGAAAACAGTATAATTCTATCCAGTTTCTTATTTTTTTGGTGTGTGAACCAACACAAGTTAATCGTTTTCTAGTTTAGGGTATTACAATTCAGTTATTGTCTAAGTATCTTCATGACCTTGGGCTAGGAAAGACTTGTTTTTTTTTTTTTGGCGCTGGGGATTAGGGTCATTCTACTTCTGAGCTATACCCCCAGCCCTATTTTGTTTTTTATTTAGAAACAGGGTCTTGCTAGATTGCTGACAGTTTTATTAAATTGCTGAGGCTAGTTTTGAACCTGTGATCCTTCTTTCTCAGTCTCCCAAGTACTGGGATTATGGGCATGCATCACCATGCATGGCTTTTTAAAGACTTTCTCTCTCTTTTTTTCTTTTTTGGTGGTGCTAGGGATTGAATCCAGGGGCAGTCTACCTCCAAATTATACCCCCAGCCCTATTTTATTTTTACTTTGAAACAAGGTCTAGCTAGATTGATGAGAGCCCCACTACTTGCTGAGGCTGCCCTTGAACCTGAGATCCTTCTGTCTCAGCCTTCCAAGAGCTGGGATTATAGGCGTGTGCCATCATGCCTGGCTTCAAAGACTTCTTGAAGAGGATACAAAGCACTAACCACAAAAGAGAAAAATGGCTGAGTGCATTGGTGCATGCCTGTAATCCCAGTACTTGGGAGGCTTGAGATAGGATGATTGCAGGTTTGAAGTCAGCCTCAGCAACCTCATGAGGCCCTCTGCAACTTAGTGAGACCCTATTTCCAAATAAAAAGCAGGGCTGAGAGTGTAGCTCAGAGGCAGGAATGCCTCAGAGTTCAATCCCCACTACCACAAAAGAAAAAAAAAAGAGAGAGAGAGAGAGAGAGAAATGATAAATAGGAATTCACTAAAATCAAGAATGGCTGTTTATCAAATGGCACTGTACGATGAATAGGCAAGCCACAGACTGAGAAGTTATGTGTGCAATCTGTATTTCTAGTAAACATATATGTATGTATATATCCTACAAATTCATAAGATAAATGACCAAATGACACAAACACTTTATATGAGACTGTCCAAAAGAGACTAGTAACCATAGAAAAAGAGAAACTAAAGCCCAGTATAGTGGTGCATGCTTGTAATCCCAGCACTTGGGAGGCTGAGACAGGAAGATCGCAGGTTTGTGGCCAGCCTTAGCTATTTTAGTGAGGCCCTCCACAACTTAGTGAGACCTTGTTTCAAAATAAAGAATAAAAAATAGGGCTGGGGATGTAGCTTGGAGGTAGAATGCCCCTGTGTTCAATCCCAATACTAAAAAAGAAAAAAAAAAAAAGAGAGAGAGAGAGAGAGAAACTACCACATACTCATCCGAAGCACTAAAATAAAATTATAATACACAGTGTTGACAAGGATGACGAGAAACTAAAACTATCTTATGCTATTAAGGGAATTTAAATGGACACAACCACTTTGGAAAACTGTTTAGCAATACCTGCTAAAATACTTCTACCCTATGAACTAGCAATTTATTCCTAGTAATATATCCTAGTGAAATGAGTATATATGATGGATGAGAATGCTCAGGTATTTTTGTTAATAAACAGCTACAAAGTGGGTGTGCCCATCAACAATGGCAGAAATATATTATGATATACTCTGACAATGAAATCAATGCAATACTATACAGACTGAACTACTGCTATATGCAACATGGATGAATTTTACAGACTTAATTATAAGGGAAAGAAGCCAGACTCAGAAGAGTAAATATTCTGTGAACCCATTTATATGAGGTTGAAGAACAAGTAAAACAACTCTATGGTGACAAGAAATCAGAATAAGGGTTATTTCTGGTGGGAGATAGAGAGGGTATTGATTGAAGAGTTTTCTGGAGTGCTGAAAATATTCACAGGTGCATATAGATGACTGAACATTCATTGACTTATACAATAAATTTGTATTTGTGTGTGTGTGTGTGTGTGTGTGTGTGTGTGTGTGTGTTTTACTGAGGATTGAACCCAGGGGCATTCTACCTCCAAGCTATATCCCCAGCCCTTTTTCATTTCTTGTTATGAAACAGGCTCTTGCTAGGTTGCTAAGAGTCTTGTTACATTGCTGAGGCTGGCCTCAAACCTGTGGCCCTCCTGTCTCAGCCTCCCAAGTACTGGGATTACAGATCTGTGCTGCCACACCCAGCTGAATTCGTAGATTTCTGCACTTAATTGTATATTATCAGTTTAAGAAAAGTTAAGTTAGAAGAAAAGAAAGAAGCATTGGTTTAGATAAGAATTCTAGGATTAGAGTATCTTGCAAAGGTTACTAGGTCCAAACACACGTCTGAGCCTCAGCCCCAATCTGAATGTCTCTGTTAGGGAAGTGTACTCCAACTTCTGGAGAGATCTGACAGAAAACTTTCTTTTATGATGAACTCTAAACCTATTCCCAAGGAACTTCCATTCTTGGGTTATCATTCTCTTTTGGAGACATACTGAACAAGAGTGCTCCCTCTTCTAAATTTATTCCATCAATTATCCCAAGATTTACTAATGATTGCTGAGATTCCTTTTAGCTTTAAAAATTCTAGGATTCTATATTTTTATTAGTACATTTTTTATTTACCTCCTTTTATATATCTTTGGTGAAAAAGTATAATCTTACTTTTTTTTTTTTTTTTCGGTACTGGGGATTGCACTCAGGGGCATTCTACCTCCGAGCTATACCCCCAGCCCTATTTTTTATTCTTTATTTTGAAACCGAGTCTCACTAAGTTGCGGAGTGTCTCACTAGGTAGCTGAGGCTGGCCTCAAACCCGGATGGATCCTCTGGTCTCAGCCTCCCGAATGCTGGGATTACAAGCGTGCGCCACCACGCCCGGCTATAATCTTACTTTTTCACCAAAGTATTGTAAAATTATGCCTCAACCTGAGTAGACAAGAGCTTAGAGATTTTTACCCAACAGAGAAATTTTAAATGAATCTCAATATTTACAGTGTATAGCTGGCCATATCTGTATGCTTATAAGAGCGGAGAGAGAGAGAAACTTCTCCTTGCTTAACACATTAGAATAGCCATGTTCCTTACGAAGAAGACCTAGCTCACTTGGATTTGGAGAATATATATTATCATTAAGTGCTTAGACTAGGAAGATGACAAGAGTATCTCTTAGACAAAAAAATAAGTCAGTAGTGATTATTTCAACCTAGACACTGGGAATAAGGATGAATATATGGGAAGCACTGGTTATGCCTAAAGCAATGAATCATAATGAACTTCATGAGCAAAGAGAAAAGCATTTCCTTAACTTCACACTGCCAACTAAAGAATTTATGGAATTGTGTTTTTTTAAGGCATCTGCTAGTCTTTACTGAGTCAAAATTTAGGAGTTAAATGTAAAAGCAGAATGAGATTTTCACACTCAAGATGATGTGTGTTCGAGTAGTACTTGGGCCTTCTGTTTAAAAAGCTAAATCCTCATAGTTTGCCCATACTATCACTTCATATTTATGACAAACCTTTAAATGCTACAACTTCATATTCTTACTGTTCTGTTCTTTATTGCATAGACCAGAACAATAACTGAGAATTAACTCAAGATTATGAGCAACATAACTTATACAAAGTAAATCTTGATTCTGAATGTAAAATGTATTCATTTCTTAACTCTGGGGGAAGTTTTAAGGCAGAATATATACTAAATATGAGATGAACATTTGCTTTTGGAAATGCTTTAGTTTAATACGAGAGAGAAACTCTTACATGGCTGTGCTCCCCAAGAGAAAAGATGCCATGAAACTGTTGTCCTATGGAGCTAGCATAAAAATATGGACCAATGAAATGCCTGAAGACAATGAAGGTCATATATCAGATTGGACCAGGTAATTCAACTAAAGAGTCTCATCAGAAATACTAACTGAAGCCGGGCGTGGTGGCGCACGCTTGTAATCCCAGCATTCGAGAGGCTGAGACCGGAGGATCCGGGTTCGAGGCCAGCCTCAGCTACCTAGTGAGGCACTCCACAACTTAGTGAGACTCGGTTTCAAAATAAAGAATAAAAAATAGGGCTGGGGGTATAGCTCGGAGGTAGAATGCCCCTGAGTTCAATCCCCAGTACCGCAAAAAAAAAAAAAAAAAAAAAAAAAAAAAAAA
>PVLC010050165.1:0-10220 GCA_004027655.1 Graphiurus murinus | reverse complement strand
ACTTTTAATACATTGGGGACAAGCAATAACTGCATTTTTGTTTTTGTATTAATTGTTTTTGTGTTGACTTTAGTAAAAAAGCTTTTTTGGGACTTCTGACTGGTAAGTTTTTAAAATTAAAAATGAATAAATAAGTTATATATTACAAAGGGAATTATAAAATTGGCAGAAAATACTTCTTTAGGAAACTTATTATCAGCTGCAACTTTCCTTTGTAAATCAGGGTTTCTTTTGGTACTTTTAAAAGTCAGATGCTAAACTGTCATTATAATCCCTAAGTTGAAATCACTATATCATAAAATGAATCAATTTTTTTGTAATAATGAATTTAAAATTAATTTTATAATTCAAATAGCAAACCTGTATTAATAATAAGGCCTTTCATTTTATTTTATACAAAGAATTTTTATTTTATTGGAAAAAGGATTTCACTTAAAACCATAACATATATTATATATGTGTATTTAACTTAGCTTTTATTTTCAGTATTTGGATGCCTATAGTGTTCTATGTGTCTGGATGAATTCTTGGGAAACTATAACTATTAAGTAGTAATGCTTGTGATGCTAAAGTTAATATGTTATGTCTATTTAATTGATATGCAAATGGGAATATTTTTTCTGCATTTTCTCTGTGAAGAATATATAGCTCAATATTTACCTTTATTTGGATGTTATGCCAATCAAGGGTTGACATTTACTCTAACTTTAAAAGGCTTAAGGATATAAAAATTATCAAAATGTACAGATGTCTATAAACTTGCTTTTAAAATATGATGCTAAATTTGGATGTTAAGGAATCCAAATCCCTTTTATAAATCCAAAGGAAAGATTTATCATCATTCAATATGGGGGTAAATGTTTCCTGACATCACAGGAGGTAATGTAATGCATGAAATAGTCCAGTGTCAAACAGGCACGAGTAGGGGAGCAGGGCAAGGCCCTTAGCCCATATCCTGCTTAAAGGCCAAGCACTGCTTCTTGTGAACGTGGAGCAAGAGTCCCAAAAATATGTGATTTTTCATAAGTACAACAGAAAAAAAATAAATACTAAATCTACTTACATTTAAATGTTAGATCTTCTCACATGGAAACACACTGCTGGTAAAAATAAACATAATAGCCAGTCTTTAATCTCTCAACTGTATAAATCAATCTCCTTCAAAATCATTCCTGTCTCAAAATGACACTGATGAAACAAGGTTAGGGATTGAATTATACATTTTGGCCATGTACTAATTGATTCTGGTTTGCAGTTATTTTGTTTTGTTTTTTGAATCACATGGACTCATTTGTGTCTGCCTGTAAAAGAAGTTATTCGATATTTAAATCTAAAGAATTCAGACTCACACATAATATGTAAAGTCATTTTAGTATTCATATATTATATTTATATTACATATCATATTTATATATAGGTATTTTAAAATATCTATTTCTGTGCATTTTTGTTTCCCTTAACTACTTATATTAAAATTGTATGTGAGTATTTTTCATTAAGTAATGGATTTAACTTAATTATTCAACTCCTTAGAAAAATAAAGATGTAATTTCCTTGACCCCTTATTCATATTTCATATTTTCAAATCACTTACAGAAAATCTGAACTAGAAATATTCTCAAAAACAGTTTTAAAATAGTTTATGCCATAGATGAATAAAATGCAGAAAGGTGAGGTGCTTGCCCAATGTCAGAAACCTATAGTTAACAAGAGGACTGAGAATCCAGAGCATGAAGATAAGAAGTATTTAATATTCCAAATTGAGATAATAAGACTGAAGCACAGAGAGAGATTATGAGAAAATGCAGCATGTATAATAAATTAAAATATAAATTATATAACTGGTAGATGCAGAAATCAGAGTGATTCTTAACTAGGATGTCTACCTAAAGAACTTTACTTTTACTTTTGGTGGGATTTGCTAATATTTTGGTATTAGTAAACATGTTGGTAAAATGATATCTATTTTTTAAAGTAACATGAAAGAATTCTGGATGGGTACCACTTGTGAACATTTGGGGAATTTCAAGGAGGCTCATGGTGTTGGACAGTGTTGGTGTCCTGAGCCTCAACAGTAATTAAACTTGGATCTGTCACTCATCTCTGCTTTGCAAATAAGCTGAGATTTCAGAGATTTCTCATTGACAGAAAAATAAGAACTTAGTGGGCAGTTCAATAGAGAAAGGTTTTTAGAAACTGTGAAGATGAGAACTCTGCTTCTGGCTGTCAGAAGAGCTGACAGGATTCAGACAGACTCCAGCAGGGAATGATGGCATTTTCTATCAGAACACAAAGCTGCTTGAGAGACCAGGACTGGGTATTAATGTAGCCAGTGTGGATTTGTTCCATATACTAAGTTGCATGCTTTATGTTCTAAAGTAAATCAAATCATGTTTCAAATACCTTCTCTCAAGTGTTGTAAAAAAAATTATATTCATCATATTTAAAGAATGGGGCTCTTTCCCTCCCTAGAGATAGCTAGAGATCTGGAGGAGATATATTTGGTACCTGCCCAGAAATTGAGAATGACAGTAGGGGTACAGGCTATTTTTATATCACAGCAGTTTCACCTTTACCATTGTTTCTTATGTTCCATTATGCTGTTATAGAGCCTAGTTAGTCTTCTGCTATATATTGAGTAGGCTCATTAAGCATACCACTCATGAGAACATGCTCAGGTACAGACATCTATAGCACCACCCTGCAGCATCAATGTTAAGAGCTTGGTCTTTAGCAGAATCGCCCAGCCATTCCTGTTTGGGAAGGTTCATACAAATGGATTCTGCCATTTTATAGCTCCATGGATCTTTCAGGTAGAATTGCTTCTCTCCTTCTCAACTCCCAGTATGAATCAATCAATCTCTCTCTCTCTCTCTCTCTCTCTCTCTCTCTCTCTCTCTCTCTCTCTCTCTCTCTCTGTCTCTCTCTCTCTCCTCTTCCTCTCCTCCCTCTCCTCTCTCTCTCTCTCTCTCCTTCAAGTAAGTCCCTCTCCCCTCAAAAACTCTTGAATGAAGGTTTTACTACACTAACTTAGTGAGTTTTGTATTGGGAACTTGAAACATAGAAACTTCCAGTGTCTTAAGGCAGAAAGTTCAGAGTCAGAACACTAAGCTACTGTTATGGTCAGATCTTAAATGTACCCCAAAAGCCTCATGTTGAAGGCTTGGTTACCAGTCCCTGGTGCTATTGAGAGGTGGTGGAACCTTTAAGAGGTGAGGCTTAGTGGGAGTTCATTGGGGACATACCCTTGAAGGGGCTATTGGGACCCTAACACCCTGCCTTTCTCTCTCTTGTTTACTGTGGACCATAGGCTGAAAACTTTTCTCTACCACATGCTCTGCATTTTAATGGACTGCCTCTCCGTACATGCAAAGGCAACAGGACTAAGTGATCATGGATTAAAATCTGGACCAAAAATAATAACCTTTTTTTCCTTTGAGTTTTCTCAGGTATTTTATTACAGCAACAGAAAACTAACACAGCTACCTTCTGATAGGAAAACAACTCTCTCATCCTTAGAGTACAATATATAGCAAAGTTATACAAAGCAAATAATAACTCAGTAAGCTCCTCACATATTTAGGTAAGGGATCTCAGTTGCATGTAAGGTATAACTAACTTCACAACCAGTTAGTAAAAATAAGCTGGGCAACAGACAAGCCGAATTGGTGAAAGATAAAAGCATGTGATCACTTGGCCAAGGGTGGAATGGAGAATTATGTTAATAACTATACAAGCTTTGGGATTAGTTAAGGTAATATGGGACCATGTATATGACTCAGAGGATTCATATAAAGCATAAAAACTATATAGCTTGGGATTGGATTGAGGAGGCAGAGCTGGAAACAAACCTGGAAATGAATCTGAGAAACATAATTGCCGAAATGCAGATGTCCCATATCTGTCTGCAGGTAACAAAACTTGGATGAGCATATGACCTTTGCATATTTGAAGTAATAAAAGGTAAGCATGGATCACAGAACTTTGGTATATACAAAGAGTGGAATTTTACTCAGCCATAAAATTGCACCATTTGCAGAAAAATGGATGGAACTCCATAATATCATATGAAGTGATTATAGCCAATCTCAAAAAATGAGTAAATGTATGTTTTCTCTTATCTGAAGAAGATAGATATTCAGAAATAATGGCAAAATCAGATAGATGAGCAGAATCTCCAGGGGAGTGGCTGAGGGGGATTAGGGAAGGGAGACAAAGCCATAAAAAATGTAAGAGTTGAAATAATGCTGTGAATGTATACAAAACTACCAATTCCATTATCAAAGACATACACAGGGAGGGTGAGGGAGAGGAGTGAGACCTAGTGGGGAGGGCATCAAGATCTGTGAGCATGTATTTGTCTGCTACTCTGCAACCCAATATGATGTAAAATTATAATGCACCAAATTAAAAAAAAAAAAGAAAAAGAAAGAAAAAGGAAGAAAGTCTTGGTGGTCCACAAACATGTACTAACTTGTCAATTTATGAATAAATTTCAATTGTTAATATACAGGGAACAAATTAAACATTTTTCTATGCCTTCTGTTTTCTCTTAGTTTCCAAATAAGTTTTGTCTGAAAAATTCCAATCTTTCTTCAGTTTAAGAGGCAACATGTTTTTACCATGAGATTAAGGTATAGGGAAATTTGAGTGCTCACGTGGTCTAGCCTGGCGGGGGTACCATTCATTGTGGCTTACCATTCTAGGAAGACCTACCAGAGCAGAGAGGAGAAAATGCAGAACGGAAGTTTAAAACACTAAAATGTTTATCCTGTGGCAACCTAGGCTTTTCCTTCATGTGGGGTAGTAGAACTAGAAAAGGCAGGATGTAGAGGGTCTATAATATATATCATAGGCCTAATCATTGTGCCTGTGTCCAGGCATTTTGGGATGGTCTGGGGCAAATCATTGATATGGATATGTATAACCCCATTCAAGGTAAAAGAATCTTATCATTTCCTTTCTCTTCTTTATCCTCCTTTTCTTGTCCTCTTGCCATGGAACCAACAACTTACTTTTCCCAATTTTAATTTAGAGAGTATGCTAATCTCAAGTCATTAGCAAGTTATAACTACTATACTTGGGCTTCTGATACCTTCCAAGAGGTATGATAAGAATAGTTACCATTGTGCTGGAACAACTGGATTTTCACATGCACATAAATAAAGTTGGAACTCTGCTCACACCATACATAAAAATTAACTCAGGATGACTCAAAGGCCCAACTACAAGAGCTAAAGCCAACAAACTCTTGGAAGAAAATGTAGTGGTAAATCTTCATGACACTGAATTTGGCAATGAATTCTTAGATATAACACCAAGAGCATAAGCAATAAAAGGACAAAAATAAAAACTCAGATACATTGGATTTCATCAAAATTAAAAGCTTCTTTTTGAACTAAAGGATATTATCAGGAAAGTGAAAAGAAATCTTACAATTGGGAGAAAATATGTGTCAGTTGTTAACCTAATGAGGAATATGTTCAGAATAAAGAACACAAACAACAAACAAAAAAGAAAACCCAATTAAAATATGATTTGTGGGAGGAAGATGGGGAAGGTAAAACAGAGAAGGAAACAGTTCAAATATGTCCATATTGGAAGTAATCACTACCAATCTCCTAATATGTATGAGGAGGGCGGAGAGCATGGTGAGATCCTGAGGGAAACCCACCAAAGGCCATGGGCATTTGTCTATATCACTATGACCCTCACTATGATGTATAGTTACAATGCATCAATAAAAGTCCAAAAAATGGACAAAAGACTAGAATGAGACATTTTATTCAAAGAATACAACATGTGGTCAAATAAGCACATTAAACAATAGGTAACATCATTTGTGACTAAAAAAAATGCAAATCAGGCCCACAAATCATACCTACTAGAATAGCTATAAAATAAAAACAGAAAACAACAAATGTTGGTGAGATGTAGAAAAATTGGAACTCTTGGACATTGTTTATGGGTATGTGAAATGGTATGGCTTCTGTTAAAAAAAGTTTGGCAGTTCTTCAAAAAGTTAAATGTAAGGTCATCATAGAACCAAGCAATTCTATTCCTATGCTTATACCCCAAAATAACTGAAAACAAGTATTCAGAGTTTTCTGCATACCACTGCTCCCTGTAACATTATTCATAATGGCCCCAAAATGGGAACAACCCAAGTGTTCATCAACATATATAAAGGGGTAAACAAAATGTGATAACAAATACAATGAAATGTTATTCAGCCATGAAGTAAAATAAGTTCTAATACATGCTATACCACAGATGTTCCTTAAAACATCATTCTAACTGAAATAAACAAGGCACAAAACTGTGAGTGTTGTATGATTCTGCTTATATGAAATACCTAGAAGAAACAAATTCATATAGACAACAAGTATATTAAAGGTCTCAAGGGTTGCTTGGAAGGATAATAGGGAGTTCTTTCTTAGTGGATACAAAATCTTTGTTTGATGTGATGTAAGGTTTGGGAAATAGAAAGCACTGATTGCTGCATGATATGTGAACATAATGTAACTGTATTATATATTTTTAAAATGGTTAAGTTGGGGTAGTGATGCACATCTGTAATTCCAGTAGTTGGGAGGCTGAGACAGGAGGATCTCAGGTTCAGGGCCAGCCTCAGCAACTTGGTTATACTCTGTTTCAAAATAAAATATAAAGTTGAGCTGTGGATGTAGCTTGGAGGTAGGATGTCCCTGGGTTCAATTCTCAGTATCACTTAAAAAAAAAGAAAGAAAGGTTAAAATACTAAATTTTATGTTGCATATATTTTGTCTCAATAAAAAAAGAATGGGTAAAATTTATCAAACACTTCAAATATGCATGTATTAACCAATGTAATACTTATAATCCTGAGATACAATATTAGGATAATGCTTAATTCTATACCAAACAGCCCCCACTCCAAATTTCAGTAGTCAGTACCCTTCCAGTCGTCATTTACATACTAGTTCAATGAAGGTATTTCTGGTCATGGGTAGCTCTCTTCCAATTTATGGTCAAGGTACTTGTGGCCTTATTGTTTACTACTTCTGGCTGATGGATGGAATGGGAACAATATCATGAAGAAAGCACACTTGTTTCTTGAAAGCCATGATCCATGAATATGACACAGCAATTTAACTTTTATACCCTTGGTGAGAAAGAATCACGTGGTTCTACCAGAGTGTAAGAGAAGTCGAGAAACTTAGTACCTGGCTAGGAAGCCATCTCTAAGTGATTATACGACACTGTGGAAGGAAAACATAAATTTTGGTAGATAGTTTATCACCTGTAGCAAAAGTAGTTATAATTATTCCCATTTTATAAGTTAGTAAAGTGAGGCAAAGAGAGATGGTAAACATGTTCAATGTCACATGTACAGAAACAAAAAAGAACAATATTCAAACCCAGTGAGTTTATTCAAGAATCACTATACTCTACTGCCTCACAGTATACAAGTTCCTATAGAAAATAATGGTGGTATATCACATCCTTTCTTGTCTTCATTTTTATCTCCTGAATTCATCCTTCTTCACTTTCAGAGATGGAATGAATGAAGAAAGGAAATAATCTTTAAAGAATTTCAGCAAGTATATTACAAATGCATCACTAGGATATACAATTTACGTTCATGACAACATGCTTATTGTATATATATGACCACTTTACAATGATAAAAGAATACTATACACACATATGTACACACTGTACTTCTGTTAGCTTTTAATTCTTATCTAAAATATTATATAGATAAAAGTGTATTTCCTTTTACAAATTATGCATTTTACATTGGGCATAGCCTTTATAGACAGGTACCTCTGTGTTAAAGTTAAATGCTTGTATCACAGCATAATTTTTTACAGAATAAAATGAGGATTCTGAGAAGATGGTACATATTTTTGGCGGTGTATTTTTTATTATGATAAAAAGTATGCACTAACCATTTTAAAGTATACCACAATTCATTAACACTTAGTACATTCACAGTGTTGTGTAACTATCACATTTCTTTAGTTCCAAGTCATTTTCACCATCCTAAAAAGAAGCCCTCATACACAGTAAGCAGTCAAATCCCACTTGCCACTTCCCTAAGTTTCAGAAATCCATAATGTGCTTTCTTTATTTGTAGATGGACCTAATCTTTACATCTCATACAAATAGCATCCTGCAATATGTGGCCTTTTATATTTGACTTCTTTAACATGTTTTTGAGGTTGTTGATACATGTTGTAGCATCTATAAATACTTCATTCCTCTTTCTGGTTGAATACTTTTCTATCGTTACATTCTTCAACATTTTGTTTATTCCTTCATTTGTTGACAGAAATTTGGGTTATAATCACTTTTGGGCTATTGTGTACAATGCTGTAAACACATTCATTTAAAAGAGTTCCTTTGAAAACCTATCTTCAATTATTTGGGGTACACTTCTAGGAGTGGAATTGAGAATTCTACATTTAACTCTTCAAGGAGAGAGAGATGTCCATCCCAACAGGATGTCTAGAATGTACAGCGTGGCAATGCACTGAGAGAAAAGAGCTCTACAAACACAGAACTTTAGAAATCTGAAAAGTCCCTTTGAGTCTTTAGCTGAGAGCTAATCAGTACACACACTGGAGGAAGCTGCCTAAAGATCAGAGGTACCAGTGCCCAACACTTACACAGATCTGGAAGTATCTCCTATTCCTAGAGTAGAAAAATGAATAATTCACTGTGTATCAGTTATAGAGTACTAATAGGGTTTTCTTTCAGTTGTGTGTGTGTGGAGGGGATCAATCCTAGATGCCCAAGCTTAAAGATAAGATCCCAAAATATCAGACTTTTTGTTGTTGTTGTTTTGTTTTGTTTGTGTGTGTGTGTTACTAAGGGCTGAACCCAGGGGCGTTCTACCTCCGAGCTACACTCCCAGCCCTATTTTTTATTCTTTATTTTGAAACAGGGCTCACTATCTTTCAGAGGGCCTCACTAGGTAGCTGAGGCTGGCTGTGAACCCGAATCCTCCCGTCTCAGCCTCCCAAGTACTGGGATTACAAGCATGCACCACCATGCCCAGCTTCAGACTATTTTTAAATAACTACATTCTACAAGAAAGTTAAAAAACATTTATAAGAATATAGAAATATCTACTGTTCTACAAGGCAAAATTCACAATAAAACATACATGCTGAAGAGAAATCCAGAAAAGCAGGATAATTCAATTCATGCTGAAGAGAAAAAGCAAATGACCACAACCATACCAGAAATGACACATGATAGAGTCAATAAAGATACTGAGCTGGGTGTGGTGGCGCATGCTTGTAATCCCAGCATTTAGCAGGCTGAAACCGGAGGATCTGGGTTTGCAGCCAGCCTCAGCTACCTAGTGAGGCATTCCGCAACTTAGTGAGACCCTGCTTCAAAATAAAGAATAAAAACTAGGTCTGGGGGTATAGCTTGGAGGTAGAATGCCCATGAGTTCAATCCCCAGTACCGCAAAAAAAAAAAAAAAAAAAAAAAAAAAAAGATTCCGAAACAACTGGTGCAACTGTTTATCATATGTTGAAGGAGGTAGGAGATTTGCTGAACATAAGAAGTAGTTTGGGCAAGATATAAAAATGACCCAGAGTTAACTTCTGGAGATGGAAACTACAATGCATGAGATGAGGCGGCTGCTCAGTTCTTACTTGAGCTGGGTAAGTGGAAAGTTCTCAGTCTAGTGATCAGAAGTCTGACTTGAATCACCCAAACAGAGTCATGGCTCCTTAATCAAATTTTGGACCAACCCCCAAGAAGGGGGCCTTTCAAAAGGTATTTAAGGAAGGGGATGGTCATCAGTGCTATTAGAGGATCCTACAAGTCAGAAACTCTAAAGACTTTTGGGCCTGCAAGTGCTTTCTTCCCTCTTTCCTTCCTGACTTTGGACTTGCTTTAGCCAGTGCTCACAACTGTGGGTACCAATTCCCTTATTCTTGCTGCCACTGTATATTTTTAAACAAAATGTTTTAATAAAAATGTCTTACAGGTTCACTTTCTGTAGTTGAAACATGAACAATGCATATTAAAAGAGATTTAAGAGATGTAACAATCAGTCACAATCATGTATTTCATTTGGGTAGATGTTCACACAAAATATAAAATAACTCTATAAGACCACTGAGGAAATTTACACACAGGCCAGATATTTGGTGATTTTAAGGCATTTTCTTAATTATTTTCTATGTAATGATAGTATTTTGGTTTTTTTTTTT
>PVLC010050164.1:0-10063 GCA_004027655.1 Graphiurus murinus | reverse complement strand
TCTCAAATCAGTAATCTAAGCTTTTCTTTTAAAACACACACACACCAAAAAAACCAAACCAAAACAAAACCAAAAAGCTATAGCTAGGCATGGTGACAAAGGCCTGTAATCCCAGTACTTGAGATGCTGAGACAAAAGGATTGCAGGTTCAAGGCCAGGCTCAGAAACTTAGCAAGACACTGTTTCAAAATAAACAATAAAAAGGGCTGGGCATACAGTTTGGGGTAGAGTGCCCCTGGGTTCAATCCCTAGTATTAAAAGAAAAAAAAAAAAAAAAAGAGAAAAACAAACCTAAAGCAAGTATAAAGATGGAAATAAAAAATTAATGAAATTGAAAAACAATAAAATAAAAAAGATACTGTTTCAAAGTACTAATAAATTGATAAACCTCTAGTCAGACTGACAAAAAAGCCAAACAACAAAACCCCAGATACAAACTGCCACAATGCAAGGGGATTCACCACAGAATTCAGACTTGCTAGCAAATTGCATCCAATTTGTAAGTAAAAAAGATACGTATCATAATCGAGTGTGGTTTGCCCTGGCAATACAAGACTGGCTCACATGGTGGCGCACGCTTGTAATCCCAGCATTTGGGAGGCTGAGACTGGAGGATCCAGGTTCGCCGCCAGCCTCAGCTACCTAGTGAGGCCCTCCGCAACTTAGTGAGACCCGGTTTCAAAATAAAGAATACAAAATAGGGCTGGGGGTATAGCTTGGAGGTAGAATGCCCCTGAGTTCAATCCCCAGTACTGCAAAAAAAAAAAAAAAAAAGACTGGCTCAATATTAGTCATCCAATGCAGAGATAAGGGTATAGCTCAGTGGTAGAGCACTTACATCTATTGGGCCTTGGGTTCTATGCCCAAAACCATCCCCACCAAAACCAAAACCAAACAAAAACACAAAACCAAAAAATCATCCAATGTAATATACTATGTTCACTAATTAATGAAAAATCACACAGCCATACCAAAAGGTGTGGAAAAAGCAATTCGACAGCTATTCTGGCTAACATAAACAAAAATACTCCTTAATTCTCAAGAAATAAGGATTAAAGTACCACAAAAAAAAAAAGCCGGGCGTGGTGGCGCACGCTTGTAATCCCAGCATTCGGGAGGCTGAGACTGGAGGATCCGGGTTCGCGGCCAGCCTCAGCTACCTAGTGAGACACTCCGCAACTTAGTGAGACTCGGTTTCAAAATAAAGAATAAAAAATAGGGCTGGGGGTATATCTCGGAGGTAGAATGCCCCTGAGTTCAACTCCCAGTACTGCAAAGAAAAAGAAATAAGGATTAAAGAAAATTTTCTTTTTCTTTTTTTTTGTGGTGCTGGAGATTGAACTCAAGGGCATTCTACCTCTGAGGGACACCCCGGTCCCATTCTTATTTTTTTAAATTTTGAAACAGGGTCTTGCTTGGTTGATGAAAGTCTCACTACTTGCTGAAGCTGTCTTTGAACCTGCAATTCTTCTGTGTCAGCCTCCCAAGTACTGGGATTATAAGCGTGCGCCACTATGCTCAGTTGGAAATTTTTTATGAAGTACATTTAAAAACCTTGCAGTTAATATCATCTTGACTGCAAAGATTGAGTGTTTTAAAGAACAAAGCTGAAAATCCTTGCCAATGCAAAAACATTAAGAAGTAGAAATAAAAGGAATGTAAGTTGGCAAGAAAATAATAAAACAGTTGCCTACACTGAAAACCCGAAGAAGTCTATACAAACAAAAACAGCTCCTAGAAAGCCAGAGTGGTGGCCTACACTTATAATCCCAGTATTTGCAGGTTTGAGATTAGCTGGGGTATAGTTCAGATGTAGAATGCCCCTGGGTTCAATTCTCAGTAAAAACACACACACATGAAACAACTCCTAGAAAAAGTGAGTAAAAAGAATGCAGGAAGCCGGGCGTGGTGGCGCACGCTTGTAATCCCAGCATTCGGGAGGCTGAGACCAGAGGATCCGGGTTCGCGGCCATCAGCTACCTAGTGAGGCACTGCAACTTAGTGAGACCTGGTTTCAAAATAAAGAATAAAAAAATAGGGCTGGGGGTGTAGCTCGGAGGTAGAATGCCCCTGAGTTCAATCCCCAGTACCGCAAAAAAAAAAAAAGAATGCAGGATACAAGGTCAATATACTAAAATCCAACGGTATTTCTATATACTAGCATTAAACAAAACCCAAAACTTGAAAAAATGGTATCATTTACATAACTAATAATGCCTATTATATGGCTAGCACTATTCCAAGTACTTCACAAATACCAACTCAATGAATTCTCAAAAGAATCCTTCAATAATATAAGTACTCTCAGTGATGCAATCTAGCTCAAGTCCAAGCTCTTAACTATTACATTATTGGTCATAAAGGGTAGTACTTGCCGGGCATGGTGGCACACGCTTGTAATCCCAGCATTCGGGAGGCTGAGACCAGAGGATCCGGGTTTGTGGCCAGCCTCAGCTACTTAGTGAGGCACTCCGCAACTTAGTGAGACTCAGTTTCAAAATAAGAATAAAAAAATAAGGCTGGGGGTATAGCTTGGAGGTAGAATGCCCCTGGGTTCAATCCCCAGTACCGCAAAAAATTTTTAAGTTCCATAGGGAGTAGGGCGTGGTGGCCCATGCTTGTAATCCCAGTACTTGGGAGGCTGAGACAGGAGGATCCAGGTTTGTGATCAGCCTCAGCTACTTAGTGAGACCCTGTTTCAACAAATAAAAACTAAAAAATAGGGTTGGGGGGTGTAGCTCGGAGGTAGAATGCCCCTGGGTTCAATCCCTAGTACCAGGAAAAAAAAAAAAAAAAAAATGCTCCATAGAGGATTCTGATGCACACCAAAGGTAGAGTACCACTGGTTTGTGATAAAACTTATAATTCAATAACTTGTAATTCTTCAAATATAAAGACTACTATTATGAGAGAATACACTTGTATTTCTTGCTCCTGCTTCATGGAATACTCTTTTCCCAACTCTGCTAGGCCAACTTGAAAGTCTATTCAGCCTTCAGGTCTTGGCATATATATTAGTTTAAGTGATCTGCTCACATTTATATAGCACTCTGTTCTGATTTAACTCTCTTGGCATTTATTAGTCCTGTAACTCCCTGCTAATATTATATTCAGCAGCTCGTTTCTAAACTCCATGAGGGCAAGAACCATGTCTGTCTACTTCACTAGTCTACCATCAATACCTAGCACAATTCCTGGCATCCTGCAGACACAAAATCTATTAAATGAATGAATTTTGTATTTTTACAAGTAATAAAGAAATCAGATCCATTTATAACCAATAATGTATGTATGTGAAGGAGCTGCTGAAGCTGGCACCAATGAGACCATTAAACCTTTTTACTTCAAGCCTTATCAGGTATTTTAGTAATTCACTTTGGCTAACGACTCATAAACTATACTGATGAAGAAAATTTTTACCTGGAAGTTTAAGCTTTCTACAGCAAGAATTACAGTGATGTTTTGCTCTAAAATTTTTTATTGCATCTTCTCCTAGATTTGCTGGCCCAAAAACCATATCACAGGATCTGTGGAATTGATAGTTAAAAAAAAAAAAAGACAATTTATGCAACTAAAAATGTAGAATCTGAAATTATGAAAATACAAAATATACCTTAATAAAACTGTTAAAACTTATTACCTCTTTTCTTCTGCTTTTATCACAGATGGGTCAGTCAAATTTTCACCCACACCTTCATATGCATATAAAAAAAGACAAAAATTTTTATTATATAATCGATATAAACACTGATGTTTGTCTAATAAAAAGACAAGCTATTCTATAGCATCATCCATCATTATAATGTTAAATTGTTCAAAAGAGCTTAAGTTTTTCTCTTCTAAGATCTCATAACTTGATTTATAACCTTAGCATCCCACCAGAACAGAGGTTCTATGATATGAATAAGAGTTAAATTTCAGAGTGGGAAGTAGGCATGTAAGCTCCTGATGGTACCTAGCTTGTGATTCAACAAGGCCTTACTTGCAAAAGTTCTGTATAATCCATCCTTGATTTGCCTTAATTAAACAAAGGGCAATTTTGTATATAAAAAAGCATAATTAGAGCCGAGTCCAGTACTTGGGAGGCTGAGACAGGAGGATCACAGGTTCATAGTCAGCCTCAGTTACTTAGTGAGGTCCTCCATAACTTAGTGAGACTATGTTACAAAACAAAGAATAAAAAATAGGGCTGGGGATGTAGCTCGGAGGTAGAATGCCCCTGGGTTCAATCCCCAGTACTAAAAAAAAGAAGCATAATTAAGACTTTTAAAATGCCAACTACTGACATTTCGAATATTTAACCTATAAGAATAAAAATTAAATGGTTCACTCTCAAAAGGAAAAACCAGAATTAAAACAGGATACTACTTTCCACCTTACAGACTGGCTAAGATTAAGAATATTCAAACCAGGTGTGGTGGCACATACTTGTAATCCCAGTACTTGGGAGGCTGAGACAGTCTCAGCAATTTAGCAAGACCCTGTTTTAAAATAAAAATATGAAATAGGGCTGGGGTGTAGCTCAGAGGTAGAATGTCCCTGGGTTCAATACCCAGTGCCCCCTCCACCCCCCCCACCAAAAAAAATATATATATCACTGTAAAGAGTATGGCAAAATGGGCACTTGCATGCAAACTGAGTACGAATTCAGCTATCTACAATCTTTTTTTGTGTGAAAATAACCTGGTAGTACTTCTTAAAATTAAACTGCATTCCATCTCTCTTTACTAAGCCCATTTAGGAACCTATTTTATGGGAATATAAGAGAAATACATGTATATGTTTGTAGTAGCAAAAAACCAGAAAGAGAAGCCACATGTGGTGGCACATACTTGTAATCCCAGTACTTGGGAGGCTGAGACACAGGAGGATTGCAGGTTCAAAGCCAACTTCCACAACTTAGCAAGGCTCTCAGAAACCTAATGAAACTCTTATTTCCAAATAAGAAATAAAATTGGGCTGCAAGGTGGTGCATGCCTTTAATCTCAATACTTAGGAGGCTGAGATAGGAAGATCGAGGGTTTGTGCTCAGCCTCAGCAACTTAGTGAGGCCCTCCACAACTTAGTGAGATACTGTTTCAAAATAAAAAATAAAATAAGGCTGGGGATATAGCTTGGAGGTAGACTGCCCCTACCATAATTAAAAAAAAAAGAACAAAAAAAACCCAACAAAAAACAACAACTAACAACTAAAAAAGGGGCCAGGGGTGTAGCTCAAAGGTAGAATGCCCCTGGGTTGAATACTCAGTACCATAAAAAACAAAAAATTCACTATCCACTGAATTCCTCAGACCAGATGTTGCATAAGAATAACTGTTTTAGAGTGTTTATCATTTGATAACTCCTCTCACTATAGATACAAATATTTTTAAATTGTTGAAAAGCAAAGTATTGAGAGAGCTCAAGAATAAAAATTTGTGTAAATAACACTGTCCTTTCTTCAGAAGATCATCACTTTATGTAAAGATTAAGGTGGTGATAGATAGATAGATAGATAGATAGATAGATAGATAGATAGAAAACTGATATATATATCAGTTTTCTATCTATCTATCTATCTATATATACAAATATATATATATTTGTAGTTAGGTTGATCCAATGTTTTAAAAATAATATTCTTTAGTGCCATTTAATTTTCTTCAAGACCAAACAAAATTTGCCTGATCTACTCTGATTTAATTAAAAGAATGTTAATTATTTTCATAGAACAAAGTACAAGTGAGTTGAATCTTGAACAATATGGGTTTGAACTACACAGGTCCACTTATATATGGATTTCTTTTTGCAGATATATGATAATTTGAAAAACTCACAGACCATGTAGCTTAGAAATATCCCCAAAAAAATGAAGAAAAGTTAGGTATGACATGAATGCATAAAATATATGTAGATAACAGTTTATCCTTTACTACCATATATGTGCAAATCTATGATAAAAAGGTAGAATTTATCAAAACTTACATACACAAACACACACTGTACATGGAGCCATTCACAATCAAAAGAAATATAAACAAAAGAATCAGTGTTATGTCGTAACTGCATAAAATTAACTGTAGTAAATGCTACTGTAATAATTGGCTATGAAATAATTTCACAGTCACCTCAGAAGCCTAGTTTTTGATTTTGAGACAGAGTGAAACTAGGTTGCCTAAGAATATTACTAAGTTGCTGAGGCTGGTTTCAAAACTGCAATCCTCCTGTCTCAGCTTCCAAAGTACTGAGATTACAAGCATGTGCCACTATGCGTGGTGTCTACATACTTTTGAAATACTACGGGCTACCCACTTAAGAGTAGATTAGAGGATTCATATGTTTTGCTTATCAAAACATTATATATCAACCTTAACAAGAATTAGGAGGGCCAGATCCCATTAGTCAAAGTACTGATGGCCACATACGATGGCTATGACTGACTTATTTCTGTATATCATGCATAACACATAAACAGGTGAGATACTGCATAATTTTATCTTAGTGATATTTTAATAAACTTACCTTGTAAGTCAAGTACCAGCAATTCTCCCCTGGTATATTCATAAGTCCAATGGCTGAAGGCTAGCATGATCTCTTCCAGCATATTAGTGGGAATAATTTCATCACCATTATTATTGTTGTATTTTCTAAATTCTCCAGTCATACATTCTTCCACAGCAAACCACTGTCCTGCTGAATGGCAATACAGCAGGAAAACTTCAAGGAACCTTATGAAAAATAGTTATAGATATTACTAGCAGTTTTATTAATAAAACTTGAATTGATGTGCATAATGGCTAATAATTAAATATGCAATGTCAATAATGAAGGTCAAAATAATTGTTATCCATATAATATTAAAAAATTCCAGCGCCCCTTGAAAAAAGCAGCCTTTAAGTGGATGTCGAGTTTTTCCTTTGGACAATTTTTTCCTTTGGCAGTGCCAGAAGAGCAAACCTAGGGCTTCATACATGCTAGACCAGTGCCTAGCTACAGAGATACTCCCCCAGGTTTCTCTAATTTTCAGATGGCTCTTACTAAATTGCTGAGGCTGGCCTCCAAGTTGCCACCCTCCTGCCTCAGTCTCCCTGCTCACCAGAATTACCATCATGTACCACTGCACCTGGTCTATGGCTTCTTCTGCAATGATGTAAAAGTTTTCTCTGGATTAACACAGACAGCTTTTCTGCTGGCTCTGGTAAACGGAGACCCTTCTATAACTGGGTAGTGTGAATCTTGCTTTTGGGGGGAATGGAGGGAACCTGGCCTATTTCACAGTTTGCATGGCCCCTGGAGGCAGTAGCTTCACTCTGCTTTGGACAGGTAAAAAAAATGGCTTCCTTACAGAAGGCCACTAAACCACTTTGCAGCATAAAAAAAGCCCCCAGGTCTAACCTTTCTGGGAACCCCAATTTATGCTAATATTAATAATAAAAGTTATGTGCTATTCCAGGGGGAAAAAAACAGAAAAATGTAAAGATTTACCTTGGAGAATATGGTATGGATTTGGGTTTCATTTGATTGAAGGCAAATGTGAGCTTTTGTGCTGCTCTCTGTTGTTGAATTTCCTACAGAAGGAGGAAAAAACCTTAATATTTAAATTTATTTGGCTTATTCATGCTTAGATGAATAAGTCAATAAGAAGCTCAGATTATGTTCCCCAGTTACACATTCACTGGCACTTACTCTGAGGCAGAGATGCAGAACTGTATCTTCTTTATAAATACTTGACCATGTGTTAACCACCTCAGGAAGAAAAGATTTGATAATGTAAAGATGCCCTGATTTGAGGATATCATGCTCTGACCAGGTACACTGTACTTTAACAGCTCTTCGTAAACCTCCTCCCATCTCCTCTTTACTTAAAAATTCTATTTTGGCACAGAGGCCTAGTTGTGACCAAGATGACATGCTGTTATTCAGTATGTTGGGTGAACTCTCTTCCAAACGGTACACTGTGACAGGCTCACCTGCAACATAAATATAGATACACTTTAAGATCAAATTTAATTCCTTAAAAAATGACAAAGTAGAATACAATTCTGAAGGCATCTTTAGTTAAGATTAAATAAGAAATAGACAACAAAATGAAAGATGTGTAGTCTAAAAAGTTCAGAGTGAGCTGGGCATGATAGCGCAAGCTTATAATTCCAGTACTTGGGAGGCTGAGACAGGAGGATCGCAGGTTTGCAGCCTGCTTTAGCTACTTAGTGAGGCCCTCTGCAATCAGTGAGAGCTTGTTTCCAAATAAAATATAAATAGGTCTGGGGGTGTAGCCTGGAGGTAGAAGGCCCCTGGTTTCCATCCCCAGTCCCCCCCCACCCCCCTTTCCACACACACACACAGTTTAAAGTGACAAGTGATGAGAAATCAAGAATGTACCTCCTTAATATCTCTGAATTCATGCATAAAGATACAAATTTTTGAAATTAGGAGTACTTTTCTAAGATAAATCTTTAGAAAGCAACTGAAATTCTGAACACTTCTCAGTTAAATTTCTGAAACACAAGATTAGAGCTATCTGTTCAACAGATCCTGTGAAGCCAATTTATGTGTGTTTTTCTTACTAGACAGTGGATCAAGAACTTTTCTGAATTACACTACTGTTTCTGTATATGCCAATAATAGAAAAATTAAAAATTTTGGTATACCTCACTCATGCAGTAGACTAAGATTTTATTTAAACTGATATTTCTTAATGTGATCCCTTTCCTTTCTGTCTTCACCAATTTTCTACAGTACAAATTGAGATCAGTGAAGCGTTTACTTTCCCTTCTATTTACTACTTTATTTTTTGGATTTACCTCTTGGAGGCACAGGTGTGAATGGAATGCTCTGTGATAACCTCATCAAGTTATTTCTTTCCACAGCTGCACAAAAAAGAGAGAAATAATGAAATCTCTAAAGGTTCAAAAAAATATTACCATATTTTGTTTTGAATATTACTGACCTGAATAATAGTAATTTGTATCCAGAACTGGCTTAAATGGAGAAGCAAGACCTAAAATGGAAAATAAACAAGATTGTTTTAAAAGTACTGGTGCAGCATAGCCAAATATGGTGGTACATGCCTGTAATCCGTATACTTGGGAGGCTGAGATAAGATCAAGGGCTTGAGGTGTCTCACAGCAACTTAGAACCTTAGCAACTTAGTGAGACCCTGTTTCAAAATAAAAAGTAAAAAGAGCTGAGGGTGTAGTTCAGAGGTAGAATGCCCCTGGGTCACAAAATAAAGAAAAAACAAAAGAAAAAAATGTTTATGTTTCAGTATATATATATATATATTTTTTTTTTCTTTTTTTTCCCTCGGTACTGGGGATGGAACCGGGGGGCATTCTACCTCTGAGCTACAGCCCCAGTCCTATTTTTTTATTTTTTATTCTGAAACAGGGTCTTACTAAGTTGCAGAGGGCCTCACTAAGCAGCTGAGGCTGGCCACAAACCCAGATTCTCCAGTCTCAGCCTGCCAAATGCTGGGATTACAAGCATGCGCCACCACATCTCGCTTCGGCATAAATTTTAAAAAATTTCTTTCATGTAACCTATCCTCAGAATAGAAAAAATAAGTATTGAAAAATGCCAACCATATGCCTTATTACCCTATTTCATTATGCTAGATTAGTGGTTGCTATGCACCAAACATTGGAAGGGAAGAAGCACATGCTGTGTCACATTCTCTCAGTTCCTGCCATATCCTACATTCTTGCCACTACTCTCACTTCAAATTAGAAATCTCCTTTCCTTTTTGACTTTTGGGATTTGGGGACTACAAGCCTTGTAACTATTTTAGCAGGTCTACCATGGAAAATGAATTTCAGGAATATGAAACATATCTCAAAGAGACTTTCCCCATCTCTACTTTTTTTTTTTTTTTTTTTTTGGTGGTACTAGGGATGGAACCCAGGGGCATTCTACCTCTGAGCTACACCCCTAGCCCCACTTTTTATTCTTTATTTTGAAACAGGGTCTCACTAAATTGCAGAGGGCCTCACTAAGTAGCTAAGGCGGGCCGTGAACCTGTGATCCTCCTGTCTCAGTCTCCCAAGTACTGGGATTACAAGCATGCGCCACCATGCCCAGCTTC
>PVLC010050163.1:0-10207 GCA_004027655.1 Graphiurus murinus | reverse complement strand
AAAAAAAAAAAAAAAAAAAAAAAAAAAAGTAAAATTTTGGAAATGTAGGCTTTTGTGTTTCTCAATTAGTTTAGTTAGTCCTAGATCAGTAATTCGTTCTACTGGAATGAGTTGGTTTTATCCACAATCCTACTTCCTTTTTTATTTCCACAGCTACAGATTCTTAATTATTCCTATTCAACATAAAAAAGTTTAGAATGGAAAGAATTTGCTTTACCACTGTTACTCAGTTTGTTGAACTTATCTTGAGTTATAGACTATGGTCTGAAAGCCTGCATCCACCAAAACTCCTGTGTTGAAACAAAGTCCCCAGTGTGTTAAGAGGTGAGACATTGGGAGACAATTAGGTCATGATGTCTGGGGTTAGCCCCTCGTAAGGGAGGTCTGAGGGAGCTTGTTTGACCCTTCCTTCTGCCATGTGAGAACTTGGCAAAAATGCTCCCTCTTTGAAGATAAGTCTTTCTTCAACTATGAGTGAAGCAGAACATTGGAAACACTCTGCCTTGGGCTGGGGGGTGGGGAAGCCAGTAGGAAGAAAGCTTCCTGTTCTCAGCACCAACATCTGCACAGCCCTTGGTGTCTCTGCACAGACAATTCTTATACTCTGGGACAAAGCAAGGTGGTAATATTTGGGATAGCCAAGTGTAGTGAAGTATGCCTTTCTTTTCTTTTCTTTTTTTTTTTTTTTTTCGGTACTGGGGATTGGACTCAGGGGCATTCTACCTCCGAGCTATACCCCTAGCCCTATTTTTTATTTTTTATTCTTTATTTTGAAACAGGGTCTCACTAAGTTGCAGAGTGCCTCACTAAGTAGCTGGGGCTGGCTGCGAATCCGGATCCTCCAGTCTCACCTCCCAAATGCTGAGATTACAAGCATGCACCACCACGCCCGGCTTATGCCTTTCTTTTGAAAAAATGGGAAAAAGAAAATTATGAGAAACTTGAGCAAAGACAGAGCAATTCTATCAAAGAATAGAAGCAGCAGTTGAGATTCTGGGAGTTGACTCCTTTACCTAATTTTTCATAAAATTAATTACATAGCTCTCGAGACTCTTCTTGCTTTCCAAGGATTATTTTGCCAGCTCTTAATCCCAAGATGGGAGCACTTGGCCTCGCTGTATCAGAGCCCCACCTGCAGCCCTGCTGTGTGGAGGCACGGCGGGCTTTGTACCACTTGATCCCATCTCCCCAGCCACACGGAAAGGATCAAGCTAAGCCACTGACCCAAAGGCAAGCCAACACAGAGAGAGAGTGGCTTAGTGACAGAGCTCTGACACTGGGCTGAGGGTGGTACAAAGAGCGACTCTGAATCGGTCCTCTGGGAAATGAGAAGAGAGAGGCAAGAGAGCAGAAATGGGGAAACTGAAAAGAGAGGAGGAGAGGGAGGAAGGATGCCCGGAAAGAGGTCCTGAGGTGGAATCCGGCATCGGAGGGCCGAGACTGGCCAGGGTGAAGTGCAAGCTTGAATTTCAAGGAAGTGAATGTGCTGCGTAAGCCTAAAAAGCTGGTTTTGGAGAGAAAGATGCAAAAAGAGAAAGATGGCTTCAAGAGAGGATAGAAAAGTCCTGAGTGATGCTCCATTCACACAGTCTCATAGTCAATTCCCTTCACCCGAGTGAGCTGACCCCTGCAGCCCAGGTGGATGGAAGGCCACATCCTCACCTGGTTCCAAAGCAGCTCCACCCCAACAGGGACCTCTCAGAGGCTGCCATTGAACTTGCAATCCTCCTGTCTCAGCCTCCCAAGTACTAGGATTACAGGCATGCACCACCATGCCCAGCCAACTCACTGCCCCCCACCCCCAAGAGGGAGGCTGAACATCAGCACCTGGGCCTTGGCTGGACCACCTGTCCGCTGGCCCCAGGGAGGCTCCTCGCCTGCAGCCGGTGTACAGCAGAAACTTCCAGCAGATACGTTCAGCACCTATCATCTTGTTGTCTTCCTCAAACTCCCTAGGGTTATTTCTTCCCTCTTCAGTCTTTCATGAAAATTCTTGGGCTCCAATTTTCCCGGGACTCCTTTTGAGTCTCTCCAGTCGTGCTAGAGTCTTTTCCCAAACACTAAATTTGGGAACAAGATCTGAGGTTTTCCAAATCACTATCTCCACCAGGGGAGGGTTGACTTTCCTGCAACATGATCTGGAGATGCAATGCACCGTGTGGGGGTTCTCATCTATGGGGGGCGATGGCCAAAACTGGGGGACCAGATGAACAGAAGACTGAGGGTTGGGCTCCTCAGCCACAAAACCTAACACAGTTTAGTGTCTTTTCTCTCCCTGAGTAACATGAAATCTTTTGATGATTTTTGTAGTTCTTTCAGTAAAATAATTTCCTATTAACTCAATGACTACATGTACTTTCCTTTTGGCTTCCTGATAATGAGCTGTCTAAAGATATTCTCTCTCTCTCTCTCTCTCTCTCTCTCTCTCTCTCTCTCTCTCCTGGAGATTTAACTAAGGAGTGTTCTACCTCTGAGCTACATTCCCAGCCATAATTTTGAAATAGAGTCTCAGTAAGTTGCTGAGAGCCTCACTAAGTTGCTGAGGCTAGCCTCAAAGCTGCAATCCTACTGTCACCTCTAAGAATACATTTTTCTGTTGTCCAAACACCTATTTTGTGCATCTTTCTCTTCCCAAAATAGAATTCTTAAAGTTTCAGCTCTTGGGAAGAAATACGCAAAGGGCCTCAAAGATTAGAAAACTACTATCAGAAAAAGAATAGCAGACCTTATCCACCTGGGTCTATGCCTGTCCCTCCTCTTGCGGCCTAACACCTTCCCTGTCAAGAGGCAAGCTGACCATTTCCCAACATGCACACTGGCTATTTGCTTTTGATCTTTCAGGTACTATGTGATATTTTGGTACACGTACACCTGGTATAATGGTTAAATTAGAGTAAATGTAACTACCTTCTCATTTATCATTTGCTTATGGTGAAGACATTCAAGATACATCTTCTAGCTTTTTGAAATATATAGTATGTAGTGGTTATCTATGGTCAGCCTGCCATGGTATATAATACCAGAACTTCTTACTCCTTCTAATTTCATAACCACTGATCAACCTCTCCCCAGTCTCTGGTCAACTTCTAGGAGGTCAGCTGTTTTCAGTTCCACAGATGAGTGAGATTGTGTGGTGCTTGTCTCTCTCTGTGCCTGGCTTATTCTACATCGCGGCCTTCAGTTCCATCGATACTTTCTTTCTAACATCTTGTGTCTTGGAGTCAATTCCACCTGCAGAGTTTCAAAGAATTCAGGTTGGGTTGAGCTCTTGAGCAAAAACCATCAACCTCAGCACACACCACAAGGTTTTTATTTTTTTCGGTACTGGGGATTGAACTCAGGGGCATTCTACCTCTGAGCTACACCCCCAGCCCTATTTTAATTCTTTATTTTGGAACCGGATCTCATTAAGTTGTGGAGTGCCTCACTAAGCAGCTGAGACTGGCCGCGAACCCGGATCCTCTGGTCTCAGCTTCCAAAATGCTGGGATTACAAGCGTGCGCCACCACGCCCAGCTCATCACAAGGTTTTTAATGTGGGCTTCGAGTCTGTGTGGCCCAGGGGCTGCAATTCGGCTGGAGCTTCGTGTTCTCTGAGAAGCAACAGAGGAAACTTGACAACTACTCCAGTAAATTCCTGACAGTGACTGTGAGTTCTAGCTTGGACAGAATGCAGCTGGACGCGGGCCCAGCCCACCCCAGCTTGCTGACCCTCTGATTCCCTTGAATTTCAGTGCTACAGGCCCCAGCGGACACTGGAGTTGAGGCGGCTGGCCCCGGGCCCATATCTCAGCTCACCCACCATCCTGGCAATGTAAGCTTCTGTTATCATGTTCTCCTTGACATCTCCTCCCAATATCAACAGGAAATCTGACAGCAGCCACAATAATGTCACCCTCAGGAGTCGCAAGAAGGTGATGCCTGTTCCAAAAGTACACAATTGGTTTTCAAAAGCAGACAAGTCTTTACCTACAAGTCGAGGCTGACACTTTTGACTCACAATGCTCTCAAATCTCTTGCTAAAAATAGTAATTTCCCTTGGTCTGTGATTTTTCTCCCTGGGACTGGATGGATTCTCTAGCTGGATTCTCGGTATCTTTCAGACTTCCCCAAACTGCCTTTGGGGTGAGCTCTGGTGAGGACCCCCAGTGACTCCACTCCTACCTGTGATATTCGGCTGCACTTGCTGTGGGTGACCTCTGACCTCTGTGGCCCTGCCTCCCCAGCAGACTGTCCGCCTTCCTCCATGGCTCCCCTGTGCTCTCAGGGTTAGTGAAGGAAGTAAGGCTTTAGAGTTGGAAAGACTTTGCTCACACCTTGAGTACTCCAACACACGAGTAATCCAATCATGCAGTTAATTTTTTTCAATTGGCAGTGTAACCCTGACAAGCTGTATGACCAGCCTGAGCCCGTGATTTCTCAGTATGTAAAATTAACTCCTGAGAGATGTAAATGAAATCTTGATTAAGTGACTTAGTAGAGTGCCTGGCTCCAGAAATATTTCCTTTCTTCCTTCCTAATTTCTGATAGAGAAAAAAAAAAATCTCACAATATATTGGAGATGGTTATAGAAGTGGAAACTGGAGCAAATCTAGGTAGACTCCAGGGAGTGGGGAGACTTGGAAAGGAAGGAAATATGGAAAAGTAAAACGGAGGAAGAAACTATGGCAGTAGCCAGGCGTGGTGGCACACGCTTGTAATCCCAGCATTCGGGAGGCTGAGACCGGAGGATCCGGGTTCTAGGCCAGCCTCAGCTACTTAGTGAGTACTCCGCAACTTAGTGAGACCCGGTTTCAAAATAAAGAATAAAAAAATAGGGCTGGGGGTATAGCTCTAAGGTAGAATGCCCCTGAGTTCAATCTCTAGTACCGCCAAAAAAAAAAAAAAGAAAGAAAGAAAGAAAGAAACTATGGCAGTACCTTGTAAAGTGTTAGTTAGTTAGTTAGTTAGTTAGTTAGTTAATTAGATATAGGGTCTGGCTGTGAGGCCCAAGCTGGTCTCACACCCCTGGACTCTAGAGATCTTTGTGCCTCAGCCTTTTAGGTAGCTGGGTCTACAGGCACCATGTGCCTAGCTTAAAGTACCTTTTAAACATCAGAAGAGAGAAAATTATTGTGGTGGATGAATCTTCAGTTAATGTGGAGGCAGAACGCATACAGAAGGGGTCTGAGGGTGTAGGTATAGGAGTGTAGGTATGGGGGTATATGTATAGGGGTGTATGGATGGGGGCATATGGCTGAGGGTATGGATGGGGGTGTATGTACGGGGGTGTATATATGAGGGGTAAGTATGGTGGGGAAGTGAGGAATAGGTGGTTAAGCCTGGCTTTTAGACAGGTAGCTTCTCAAAGTTGTATGTGCGTATGAATCCCCTGGATATTTTGGAGACCACAGGCTGATTCTTTGGGTCTGGGGTGGGGCCTGAGGTTTTGCAGCCTTAACATGATCCCGGGATGCCAAAGCCACTGTCCCAAGGATATCAAGGAAATGTTCTAGAAGCCTTGGAAGTACTTGAACCTCAAGGAGCTAATGGCTGTGCTCGACTCCGGCCCCTTTCGTTCTGTGCACTAAACAGTACTCAGAAGAGCCTCTCTACCTTGGGCCCCCATTTCTCCTCATGTCCACCTGTTTTCCCTTAGGCAAAAGCAACTGAACAATTAAATGGCAATGAGTGATTTTTAGGTGAAGGTCCTGGGCAAAGAGCCCCATGGATTATTCGGCTCCTACAACTCCCTGAAGTGGGTACCATGACTATCCTGATGCTACAGAGGGCAGACTCCAGCCTGGAGCGGTTAGGTCACACTAGTGAGCACGCAAAGGACTCCAAATGCAGCGTCTAGCACAAAGGCCACGCTCCTGACCACGGCTTCCTCCCTCCTGCTCTGTGGCCGCATCAGAAACCATCTGCCCTTGACTGCTGCCTCCCATTCCCACGCTGATAAAGCAAGTCTCATCTTCCATCAAAGTGACATGGCTTCAAGAAAAGGCAATTCAAACTCAAATCGAGAAATCTTCCAGAATTCAGCAATTCGAAGGAGCATTTAACATTAGGATTGAGGTGTTTTTTTTTTTTTTTTTTAATTTTGGAAAGCAATGTCCATTTGTAAAAGATTGTCATGTGCCTCTCAGAACTCTGAAACATATCACTGCATCAAGAGATTACCCGCTGCCCTACCCCACAAGGCTAGCAAAAGGTTCCATAAGAGCCTTCCCTATGAATAGAGAGAAGGTACTAGATATTGCAACAGCTACAGTGTAGGCACAAATTCCAATGTTCCAATCCTAATAAAGAGGTTAGCATACGTCTTTCTTACTATCCTGCCAGAAAGGAGACCCTGATTCAGTGCAGCTCACTAAAATGTGTGTGTAAAAGAGTGGCTCTCAAACTCGCTTGCTCGGGGGTCTCTCCAGGGAACGCACTGCTACATGAGCCTTTCAGAGAGTCTGATAAAACTGGCTTGGAGTGTGGACTGGGTATCAGAATGATGAGACGCTGTGCTGGAGATTCTAATGTGCGGCTATGGCTGTGAATCACTGGCGTCAAAGACAAGGAGAAGACTCTCTTTCCAATCTACAGTTAAATATACACATGCATGCATGCATGCATACATACATACATGAGTACTAGGTGGGAGGCCATCTTCATCCACTGTCAGGGTTTTGGCTACCTGCATGGCTACACAGGACTAAGATACTGTTAGAACCCAATTCTAATTGCAAGCAAGGGGCTCCCTACAATCAGTGACTAGCCACAGAGATCAGCCTTGGCGTTTGATAAGCAAGCATTGTAGAGGTCAGCAACACTGGTCCACAGCAAAGGATCTGAACCCGGGGATGGAATACAGGTGGTCCACAAACTTGGATGGGAAAAAAATGCCATCTCTGTTTTCACGAATCCTTCACCCAACAAAGTTCGGCATTTCCTTCCGATCAGAGGGCAGCCAACAATCGCAGCGGTATTGGCAGTTCTTGACAATTTATACACACTGGTATTTTCATGTCATATTTCAGTGGGGCCAGTTATCTCAAAAAAAATATTATTCGTAGTCATTACTAAGTTGATATTTCAGTTGTTGAATAGACCTGCTGATGGATCTATGTAATGCAGTAATAACGGTGCCCAGCTGTCACTACACCATGACTTTAGAACTTGTACTGTGAAGACTGCATTCCGATAAAGCAGATTGTGACTTCATCGTATTTTATGCATTCGATAACATTATCCTGAAGAGGGATCTAGATTCCTCACCCGGGACACTGCGGTCTGGCCCTGGGAAGGGTCAGAGTCTACCCATTTGCAACCCTGTCCTTCCCCAGGAAAAGCCCTCCCAAGGAGCCAGACTCCTGGACCTGAGTCGGTCCTTGTTCTCTCCGGCATTTCCGCAGATAAGATTCAGCCTGAAAAGCCAGTTCAACTCGGCAGAGAATAGGATGGGTTTTCTCTTTCCCCTCAGCTGCCTCTTGCTCTTGGCAGTCTGAAATACGCTGCACTGCCAGGCCGGTAACTGGAGATTCCAAATTAATCAAAACACACAGCGCCCAGGTCAAGCTCGGGCCGACAAGCCTGGGAGCCTGACAAGCTCTCCTCTGGTGACCCCAGACACCCCAGCCCTGCCACCCTCGGAGGCCACAATTCTTCCAGGATCCTCCCCCCTTTCCCAGGCAGGTGCCTGGGGCTTTGGGACAGTGAGCGCCCGCGGGTGGACTTCTTACCTGCCTCCTGGTCCTCCAGCCGGACGTGCCCCTCCAGCGACCCGCCTGCCTCGGTCTCCACTGCGCCCTCGCAGCGGGGTTGGCCCGCAGCTGCACGCTGGAGGCGGCTGGGGAAGTGAGCGCAGCCGGGCGCACCGCCGCCGCCGCGGAGCTGGGAGCTAGCAGGGCCTTCCAAGTGCAGCACCCCGCGCTCCGGCTTCCTCTGGGCGGGGCCGCGGGCCACTCCCTCCCTCCACGCTGTGCAAACACCTCCCCACCTCGCACCCCACAAACTCCTCACCCCCTCCCCGCCCGCGCCTCGAGACCTTTTAGCATCACCTCCTTAACCCCTGACCTGGAAGCGCGCCCACCTGCCCGGCAGGCGCCAGTCCTGGGTCGCTTCCCGGTAGAAGGGACGGTGCCTGGTGAGTCGGGAGGGAGGGAGGCGAGGGCGGGACCTGGGCCACTGCTTCCCTCCCTTGGAGCCACAACCCAAAGCCTGGGTGGGGAAGGACGGACTGCACCACTGAGCCCTACAAAACCCGCCCGGGAGGGCTGTCGAGGGGAGCTTCACAGCTGGGGCGCCCCATCCCGCCCCGCGCAGGGGACGCGGTCGCCGGAGCGCCCTCGGGTCCCGGGACGCGCTGGGCTTCTGAGCGGGCGCCCACCATGCGCCCCCGGTGGGCACCGAGGCCCCCGCTGCTCCTGCTGCGGCTCCTGCTGGTGCTCCTGGCGGCGGCGCCCGCGGCGAGCAAGGTGAGTGCCGGGCTGCGCGGCCCCAAACCGTGCTCCGGTTTCCACCGCCGGGCGCGTCCTGGAGCCGAGGCCCGGCCAGTGGCGCAGCTGCCGGCTCCTGGCAAGTGCTCCAGGGATGCCCCGGAAACAGGTGGAATGAGCGGTGCCAGAGGAAACGGTCAGGAGGGGATGGTCCAAGCCCCTCGGAGCCAGGGATGGAAGGGAAAGGCTTCCAGAGGTCTGGATAGATCGTTGCCAGGGTGATACCTCAGAACACCGGATGGATACGGGGATGTGCGAAGTCAGGTTGGTGAATCACAGCCGGCAGCTGGAGCTGGCTGGGTGCACAAGGGGCTGGGGGGAGAGACCTGCGGGCTTCCTGCTTCGACCTCACCCTAACTCCGACCTCCCCGGGGGCTCATTCTCCTCTGTGTCAAAACTCGACCATCAGCGTTCCATTGGCACGATTGGATCGCACATGGCGTCGCCAAAAAGTTAAGTAAAACTTCTATTAGAATAAGTTAAGCAACGCCGCTTTCCTGGTGCACATGAGTGGTTTGGGGTTCATTGAAACCCACTCCATATTATTATACCTCCTGGACTTGACCGAATTCTAATTTGTGAAAGTGAAGTTTAACTTTTCAGATGCTTTGAGTTGTTCTTAACACTTCACAGAGTTAGTTTGGGTGATAAGTTTAATTTCCAGAGATGCACAGATGTATCCCAAATTGCACAATGGAGCCGGTGACTGGGAATTGATAATCATAGCATCACTTAAGTGTTACATGAAAAGAGTTTTACAACCCATGGCCACATAGAATCCCAGTTATTTTCTATTTCATTTAAACTCTTTTTTAAATTATTTTTCTCATGTTTCCCCAGAAATATCCATTGTTACCCCTTCCACGTTTCTCTCAGGCAGTTTATATGCATTTATATACATTTACATGATCCACAAACAACATGTATGCTTATTTTAATATAATCTATGCTGTATGGCTATGTCAGTAGTTGACATCTCTCTATTTTTTTTTGCTCTGTTGCATAATTTTGTACAATATTTTTGTACAATATGACAAAGTTAATTTTACCATCCCACTATTGATTTACATTTAGGCTATTTAGTGTTTTGCATTCTAAAGGATTTCTGTAATCCATCTCATTTCTTTAGGTAGTTGATACTAACAAAAATGTGCTCTGTGTGTGTGTGTGTGTG
The DNA here is from genome assembly GCA_004027655.1 of Graphiurus murinus. Taxonomy (NCBI): domain Eukaryota; kingdom Metazoa; phylum Chordata; class Mammalia; order Rodentia; family Gliridae; genus Graphiurus; species Graphiurus murinus. Next base: position 566 of record PVLC010050163.1, on the reverse strand, counting down.
TGTGTGTGTGTGTGTGTGTGTATGTGTGTGTGTATGTGTTACTGGGGAATGAACCCAGGGGCATTCTACCTCTTGGCTACACTCCCAGCTCCACTTTGCTTTTCAGTTTGAAAAGGGTCTCATTAATTTGCTGAGGGCCTTACTAAGTTGCTGAGGCTGACCTTGAACCTGGGATCCTCCTGTCTTAGTTTCCTAAGCACTAGATGTGCACGACAATGCCTGACTAAAAGTGCACTTCATAGACAAGGAATGCCCAGCCTAGGTGGCTAAACACTGCTGGGTATGAAGGGTACAGCACAGCCAAACCGTATGGATTATATGGATTATCTACCAGCATCATCCAGGAACAAATGCATCCCCAAAGCAAAAATCCTGAGGGAGTGTACGTTGATGCAAGGTCTGGAAAAGAGTTCCAAAGCAGGATTTGCACATCTTTCTGGACTCAGAAGAATAGGAACGAGGCTGGGAAGGGTTGGGGAAATCACACTGTGTAAGGATCAGCCTGGAAAAAGAGATGCCCTGTGACCACAGAGGCTCCAATTATACCATTTCCAATGTAACTATTA
>PVLC010050162.1:0-10182 GCA_004027655.1 Graphiurus murinus | reverse complement strand
GATCCTCTGGTCTCAGCCTCCCAAATGCTGGGATTACAAGCGTGTACCACCACGCCCGGCTTCTCTTTTTTTTTTTTTTTTTTTTTTTTTTTTTTTTGCAGTACTGGAGATGGAACCCAAGGGCATTCTACTTCCGAACTATACCCCCAGCCCTATTTTTTATTCTTTATTTTGGAAACAGGGTCTCACTAAGTTTCGAAGAGCCTCACGAAGTTGCTAAGGCTGGCCCTGAACCCAGATCCTCCGGTCTCAGCCTCCCAAGTACTGGGATTACAAGTGTGGGCCACCACGCCCGGCTTATTTTTTTATTCTTTATTTTGAAACAGGGTCTTCCTAAATTGCGAGTGCCTCACTAGGTAGCTGAGTCTGGCCTCAAACCCGGATCCTCTGGTCTCAGCCTCCCAAATGCTGGGATTACAAGCATGTGCCACCACGCCCAGCTTGTAATGGCATTCTGAGGCCAAAAAATTTAAGCAGAGTAGTAACTACCATTTTACCACATACCTCACCCACCACATTTACCTACCTCTCTCCCTGTCCCTCTTTATACATCCCTTCCTCTGAGCCCTATTCTTTTCATGGGCTACTACTGAATCATTAGAGATGTAGTCATGTGGATTGAGAATTTAGGGGTAGAGGTGAGTCCCCTCTATGTCATTTATTGATTGTATGATCTTGAGCACTCTTCTGGATGCTCAATTTCTGCATCTTTAAAATCAGATTGTTAAGTCAGGTGTGGTGGCGCACGCTTGTAATCCCAGCATTTGGGAGGCTGAGACAGGAGGATCTGGGTTCGTGGCCAGCCTCAGCTACCTAGTGAGGCACTCTGCAACTTAGTGAGACCCTGTTTCAAAATAAAGAATAAAAAATAGTGCTGGGGGTATAGCTCGGAGGTAGAATGCCTCTGAGTTCAATCCCCAGTACAGCAAAAAAAAAAAAAAAAAATCAGATTCTTAAACTGGGCGTGATGGCACACACTTGTAATCCCAGTACTTGGGAGGCTGAGACTGGAGGATCAGGGGCTCACAGTCAGCCTCAGCTACTTAGTGAGGCCCTCCGAAACTTAGGGAGACCCGGTTTCATAATAAAGAATAAAAATAGGACTGCGGCCTGGCGTGGTGGTGTATGCTTGTAATCTCAATACTTGGAAGGCTGAGACCAGAGAATCCGGGTTCAGCCTCAGCTACTTAGTGAGGCCCTCAGCAACCTAGTGAGACCCTGTTTCCAAATAAAAAAAAGAGCTAGAAGTGTAGCACGGAGGTAGAACATCATGCATTCTATCCTCAGTACCAAAAAAAAAAAAAAAAAGATCATCTTCATCTTCCAGCTCTCTTAACCTATGCTTATGTTTATCAATAAACAAGAGTTACATCTAGATTGGTGCTAAGAATTCTAAAATACATGCATTATCAAAAAAAAAAAAATCAGAGGATCTAGAGAAGGAACCCAGCTCTGTGTTGCATCACTGCACATTATTCCTTTAGACATGGATATATTAATGGGAGAGACAAATATAAGTCTCTGAAAACAACCTGGAGCCAGGCGTGGTGATGCACGCTTGTAATCCCAGCATTCAGGAGGCTGAGACCGGAGGATCCGGGTTCGCGGCCAGCCTCAGCTACCTAGTGAGTCACTCTACAACTTAGTGAGACTCGGTTTCAAAATAAAGAATAAAAAATAGGGCTGGGGGTGTAACTCGGAGGTAGAATGCCTCTGAGTTCAATCCCCAGTACCGAAAAAAAAAAAAAAAAAACAAAAACCTGGAGAAACCTTCCAAGGCCATGGTTCTTCCCTTGTGTTTATTTAGCTTGTAAGTTTCTGGAGTTGCTATTGAAGAATTCCCCAGTTCTTGCCCATCAGTGGCAATTCTTTTGGTCTTGGAGGCCCTAGAAGCCTTTCACTTCTCTGTTGTAACCCTGCTGATTAGAGGGGCTCTGGCCCCTGCCATATTTTAAACAGCTTTAATAAAGAATAATTCATGTATCACACAATTCACCTGCCTTTATAATTATTATTTATTTTAATGGCTTCTATTATATTCAGATTTGTGCAACCATCACATCTATTTTAGAACATTTTCATTGACTCTGTAAGAAATCCTGCATCCCTAGCCTCCAGCCCTAGGCAACTACTAGTCTATTTTATTTTGTATTTATAGATTTGCTTATTCTAGATATTTTATGTAAATGGAATCATATAATGTGGTCCTTTGTGATTATCATTATCTTTATTCGCTTAGACTATTTTCAGGTTTCACCATTGTTGTAGCATGAATCAGTGCTTCATTCCTTTTGTGTGTGTGTGTGTGTGTGTGTGTGTTACTGGGAATTGAACTCAAGGGCATTCTACCTCCGAGCTACAACCTCAGTCCTATTCTCCATTTTGAAACAGGTCTCACTAAGTTGTGGAGGACCTCACCAAGTAGCTGAGGCTGGCTACAAACCTTCAATCCTCCTGTCTCAGCCTCCCAAGGTCTGGGATCACAAGTGTGTGCCACCATGCCTGGCTTTAAAAGATTATTTTTATATGTGTAAAAGACTGTTTCCAATAGAGGAATACTGTTTCTGGAATGAGGGCCTTTTTCTTCCTTTTGCAAGTTGTATAACCTCCAGATTCTATAAGAGAGAATTTGTGAGAATAGAAAATTCAAAATGGAAAGGGCTTCTGGGCTCAGTTCCTTTTAATGGGTAGAGAGTGAGTAAGTGGGGCTTGGTCAATTCCTCTAGCTCACCAGCCTTTCCTAAGCACCAGCAAACCTGCCTACTCCCTGCCAATTTCCATCCCTGGTTCAGGAGGTAACCAAGGTTTTGGCCAGCTGCCCTTCAGTCCTGCGTCATTGTTCCAGGTCCCCAGCTGACAACATCTGGCAGTGAAAACAAAGGCCAACAATGTCCTGTCTTCCTGGTAAACACCTGTGAACTGAGAAAAAATATGGTGAGGTCAGAGTAAGTGCCCAGGGACATAGTAGGTCAAAGACAGAGCACAAGGAGTGCTAGAGAACAAGGAAAGCCCAGGAGATCTTGTTCTGGGCAGCCAGTGAGTTGCCCTTTCTCCCTCTAAAGCCCAATTTTTCATTGCAAGTGGTGGGGGCTCTTTGGTTCTTGAGCTTAAAGAGGCATGGAGAAGAGGATGTTGTATGGCCAAAAAGACAATTTAGCTTATCAAGGGCAGACAATCCCAGACTCTTGCACATGCCTTGGCTTGTACATAGTAGGTGTTCCCTCCATCTTGTCCAGGCTAGCTTCTATTCATTCTTCAGATTTCAAATTATGGGCCACTTCCTGTTAGAAATCTTTTCTAAGATTTCTAACACCACCCCACCTTCACTACCCTCCAAGAAAGGGCTGGAAGCAGCCAGGCACAGTGGCACATGTCTATAATCCCAGTACTTGGGAGGCTGAGACAGGAGAATTGCCAAGTTCTCAGCCAGCCTCAGGAATTTAGTGAGAGGCTCAGCAACTTAGTAAGACCCTGTTTCAAAATAAAAAATAGGGCTAGGGGTATAGCTTCGAGGTAGAATGCCCCTGGGTTCAATCCCCAGTACAAAAAAAGAAGGGGTTAGGGGTTTCTCTGCTCTGACAGCCTGTGTTTCCCTTATCTAGCATTCACCACTGTATCTTTATTTCCCAGTTACTCTATATTTATATTTGTGGGGTTTTTTTATTTGTGTGTTTTGTTTTGGTTTGGTTTGGGTTTTTTTGCAGTACTGGGGATGGAACCCAGGGGCATTCTACCTAGGAGCTACATCCTCAGCTCTATTTTTTATTCTTTATTTTGAAACAGGGTCTCACTAAGTTGTGGAGGGCCTCACTAAGTAGCTGAGGCTGGCCATGAACCCGGATCCTCCTGTCTCAGCCTCCCAAGTACTGGGATTACAAGTGTGCGCCACCACGCCCGGCTAGGTATATTTTATATACTTCCTAAAATTATGTATGGTAAAATAAAATGAGAGAGAGAGCAAGAGATAGAGAATCCCTCACTCTAGAGTGTGGCTCACCGAAGCCTAGAGGGGGAGTCTCCTTGGCAAGAGAAAGGAGCCTGAGCTTTATTTATCCTTCCTCTCCTACCCATGTTTAGTCACCCATACCTTTCCCTCCATTCTCCACCCCCACTCCCCATCTCCACATCCCTTTGGGTGTGAATTTGAGCTCCCTCTACTGGCAAGACTTCAGAACTGCATGGAGTCATGTGCAGTTCCACCTCCCACCAGTCTCAGGAGAGACCTTAGTACTCCCTGCCCCACTCTAGGGTTCATGAGGTACTGGATATGAAGAAAAAACAGGACTGGTCAAGACACAGGTTTCCCAGGTCTAAGCCCGCTCCTCCCCTTCCGCAGTGCCAGGAGCACTTACTTGCCTCACACCCTCACCTCATGCTCAGTTTCCTGGTTGCTCCACTCCCAGACTCCTACTCCAGCTAATTCACAGAGATGTTGATTTCTGGAGCCTTTGGCTGATACTTCAGCTCTGACTGTAGAAGTACAATCCCAAAATGGGTTGGGAATAAACAGAAAGACAGAGAGAGAAGCATAGGAAGGGACCCAATGACAGGATATCAACCCACAGTGGGACAAAGCTCAGTTGAGAAAGACAGCCCACAGAGTTGGGTCCCCAGTCCTCTCCCCAACAGGCTCATCAGCCACGCATTTGCACTGTGAAGAAGATTTCCCTCACCCCTTCACTCTGCCAGTGTCAGTCCTGAGCTAAGGGGACTGTGTTGACCAGATCTTCTTTGGAGTTTCGAGTTACCTACTAGGCAGGCTCTCCCTTCCCCTTCCCCTGGAAGGACCCAGCCCGAGGCTCACATCTTCACTGTCACTTCCACTGAATGAGTGTTCTGGCTCCAGCCCCTTCTCAGGGATGCTTCTCTCTTCCTCTGGCATGAGTTCATCCAGCCAGAGGAGTTCCTGTGGTGTGAAGACCCACTCCAGAGCCTTTCGGACCCCCACCAGGCCCAGCAACTGCAGGAATAGAAAGAAGCCCAGGGGTGTCAGCAGCCGCAACAGGAACATGAAAAACGAACATTTATTGAGTGCTTCCTATGTACCCGTATTATTTCACTGATGTTAACACATTCCTGTAAGGTAGGTAAAATAATTATTTCTATTGTACAGAGAAAGAAATTGCAGCCCTAAGAGATTAGAACTCAGAAATCTAGGACAAGGTCCTAGATTGGTCCTACGGCAAAATCCATGGTTCTTAATCTCCTGCTTTATGTTACCCCTCTCAGAGTAAAAAGTGTTAGCATTGCCTTTCCCAGAACCTCAGTTTTCTTCTGGGTTCATAGATTAGCCTGAAGAGGTTGTGAAAGGAGGTGAATCAGGTATCTCAGTGCTATCCTATCTATAAGTACCCCTCAAGTCATCTTTCTTTATCTGAAGATTTTCAACCAGGAAGAGCCAGGGCAAATGGAAGAGGGGATAGTCTTCCTCTTGTGGAGGCCTTGGTCACAGTCCCAGGCTCAGAGTCTCCCAGAACCCCCCAGGTCTGGCCCACCCTGCCCCAAATCACCATGAGGGGGAAGATGATGGCTGCAGGGGTAGATTTGATTATCCACAGCAGACCTAGGCAGGCAAGTTGGATGGCTGTGAAGAGGTGGACTCTGCTCAGAGGCACATGCCGCAAGAGCAGCAGGTCTGGCTGGTGTTTTGCTGGCATCAACAACAGCTGCACTCTCTTCACAAACTGGGGATAAGAGAAAAGGAAAGCGGGCACTAAGGTAGTCAAGAGGGTGTCACTATTAGCTGTCCCAGCCCAGCATGGGGAGAGGAACAGCCTCTTCCCCATCCAGAGCATGGAAGCAGAGTCCCTGTGCCAGGAGAAGCAGGAAAATGGGATAGGAGGGCAAGTGGCAAATGTAGGCAAGGGGAGTGGGATTGCTAGGTGATTTTAATGAGTTTACCTGGATGCTGCTAAGTGCTGCCACCCCCATGTACAGGAAGATGCCATAGAGCACTGGCATTGGGATAAACTGGTAAAAAGAAATAGAATTGGCAAAGGAGTTTACCAACCCCAGCTTTCAGCATCCAAGCCTGCCCAAGTCTTTCTTTTCCTTTCACATTTTGCATGCCTGATCTCACTGAATCCTCACATCAATCAGATAATGTAATTCTATTATTATCTGCATTTTACAGATGGGGAAATTGAATTTCAGAGAGACTAAGTAACTTGTCCATTACCTGGCCATTGCTCCAATCTTTTCTGTCATATTCCCTCTGGTTTTGTTTTTTTGTTTTTGTTTTTGTCCTGGGGATTGAACCCAGAGACATTCTACCTCCAAGCTACACCCCCAGCCCTATTTCACTTCTCATTTGGAAACAGGATCTCACTAGGCTGCCGAAAGACTCTCTAAGTTGCTGAGGCTGGTTTTGAACCTGCAATCCTCCTGCCGCAGCCTCCCAAGTACTGGGATTATAAGTATGTGCCACCATACACGGCTACATTCCCTCTGTTCTATATGCTCCCAGCCTTTCTTCTCCTCCTCCTCCTCCTCCTTCTCCTCTTTTTGGTATTAGGGATTGAACCCAGGGGCTTTCTACCTCCGAGCTACACCCCCAGCCCTATTTTTTTTTTTTTTTTTTTTTTGGTGGTACTGGCGATTGAACTCAGGGGCATTCTACCTCTGAGATATGCCCCCAACCCTATTTTTTATTCTTTATTTTGAAACAGGTTCTCACTAAATTGCGGAGGGCCTCACTAGGTAGCTGAGGCTGGCCTTGAACCCAGATCCTCCGGTCTCAGCCTCCCAAATGCTGGGATTACAAGCGTGCGCCACCACACCCAGCTCCTAATTATTTTTTATTTTGAAAAAGGTCTCCCTGCCAGGTGTGGTGGCACACACTTATAATAACAGTACTTGGGAGGCTGAAACAGAAGGATCACAGGTTCACAGCCAGTCTTGGCTATGTAGTTAAGACCCTCTGCAACTTAGTGAGACCCTGTTTCAAAAATAAAGAATAGCTGAGTGTGGTGGTGCACGGTTTGTGTACAGCCTCAGCTACTTAGTGAGGCCCTCGGCAACTTAGTGAGACCCTGTTTCTTTCAGTACTGGGGATTGAACCCAAGGTCATTCTACCACTGAACTACATCTCAGCTGTGTGTGTGTGTGTGTGTGTGTGTGTGTGTGTGTGTGTGTGTGTGTGGTATTGGGGATTGAACCCACAGGCATCCTTCCTCCAACTGCACCCCCAACCCGATTTTATTTATTTGGAAAAAAGGTCTCATTAGGTTGCTGAGATCCTCACTAAATTGCTGAGGCTGGCTTTGAAACTTTGATACTCCTGTCTCAGCCTCTCAAATACTGGGATTATAGGCATGCGCCACTGTGCCCAGCTTCACCTCAGCCCTTTTTATTTTTATTTATTTATTTATTTTGTGGTACTGGGGATTGAACCCAGGGTCATTCTACCTCAAGCTACACCCCTAGCCCTACTTTTCACTCTTTATTTTGAAACAGGGTCTCACTAAGTTGCAGAGAGCCTAAGTAGCTGAGTCTAGCCAAGAACTGGCAATCCTCCTGTCTCAGCCTCCCTAGTACTGGGATTACAAGTGTGCGCCACCATGCCTGGCTTATTTTTTATTTTGAAACAGGGTCTTACTAAGTTGATGAGGTTGACCTCTCAAATATATGATCATCCGATCTGGGCATGGTGGCCCACACTTGTAATTCCAGTACTTGGGAGGCTGAAACCAGAGGATCCAGGTTTACGGCCAGCTTCAGCTACTTAGTGAGGCACTCCACAACTTAGTGAGACCCTGTTTCAAAATAAAGAATAAAAAATAAGGCTGGGGCTGTAGCTCAGAGGTAGAATGCCTCTGAGTTAAATTCCCAGTACTGCGAAAAAAAAAAAAAAATCTATTATCATCCTGTCTAGGCCTCCCAAGTATTGGGATTACAGGTATGCACCACTACATCCAGCTCCTTTTATTTATTTTGAGACGAGGACTTAATAAAGTCTGAGGCTAGCCTTGAATTTGTAATCTTCCTGTCTTAGCCTCCCAGGTACCTGGGATTGTAGGCATGCACTATTGTGCCCCAGCTTCTTATTTAAAAAAAAAATTTTTTTTTCCAGTACTGGGGATGGAACCTGGGGGCATTCTAGCTCCGAGCTACAGCCCCAGCTCTTTTTTTTTTTTTTTCCTTCTTTTCTTTTCTTTTTCTTTCTTTATTTTCAGTACTGGGGATTGAACTCAGGGGCATTCTACCTTCGAGCTATACCCCCAGCCCTATTTTTTATTCTTTATTTTGAAACAGGTTCTCACTAAGTTGTGGAATGCCTCACTAAGCAGCTGAGGCTGGCCTTGAACCCAGATCCTCCGGTCTCAGCCTCCCAAATGCTGGGATTACAATCATGCACCACCATGCCTGGCTCTTATTTTAATATTTGAAGATCTATCTCCCCCATTACCAGACCACAAGGATGGAGACATGACCTCTTTTTTTTTTTTTTTTTTTTTTTTACAGTACTGGGGCTACACTCTGAGCTACACTCCAGCCCTATTTTTTCTCCTTTATTTTGAAACAGGGTCTCACTAAGTAGCTGAGGCTAGCTGTGAACTCGGATCCTCCTGTCTCAGCCTCCCAAGCACTGGGATTACAGGCGAGCACCACCACGCCGGGCAACATGACCTCTGTTAATCACCACTATATCCCAGTACCTGGAACATTGTTTGGCATATGGTTTATGAGAGTCACCAAGTTAGTAAGTGGCTGATCCAGTCCATCTAGCTCTTTCTACTGAATCACTCTCACTCAGCCTCCATCACCTTTCTCTCCTAACATCTTTTTTTTTTTTGTAGTACTGGAGATTGAACCCGGGGCATTCTACCTCCGAGCTACACCCCCAGTCCTATTTGTTTTTTTTTTTTTTTTGGCAGTACTGGGAATTGAACCCAGGGGCATTCTACCTCCAAGCTATACCCCCAGTCCTATTTTTTTATTCTTTATTTTGAAACAGGGTCTCACTAAGTTGTGGAGTGCCTCACTAGGTAGCTGAGGCTGGCTGCGAACCCGGATCCTCCAGTCTCAGCCTCCCAAATGCTGGAATTATAAGCGTGCACCACTACACCTGGCTCCCAGTCCTATTTTTTTATTCTTTATTTTGAAACAGGGTCTCACTAAGTTGCGGAGGGCCTCACTAAGTAGCTGAGGCTGGCCGAGATTCAAGATCCTCCTGTGTCAGTCTCCCAAGTACTGAGATTACAAGCTGTCCCAGTCCTATTTTTTTATTCTTTATTTTTGAAACAGGGTCTCACTAAGTTGCGGAGAGCCTCACTAAGTAGCTGAGGCTGGCCGCAAACCCAGATCCTCCAGTCTCAGCCCCTCAGGTACTGGGATTACAAGCATGTACCACCACGCCCGGCTCTCCCTGACATCTTTTCTGTTGTCATTCTCCCCGGCAGTGACTCTAGGACCACATTCTCCATGCCCACCTTGACTGTTTTACTATCTTCACTTGTTGAGCCTTTCTGCTCTTACTTGTTACTTGATTTTTGTTTGTGTATGTATGTTGCTGGTGAAGCTTGGTTTCATATTCTTTTTTAATGCTCCCCTGCCCTCACTTCTCCCAGGTGCCTAGCAGAGTACAGCACACAGCAGATGTTCTATAAACCTCTAGTGAGGGAGTTGTGATGATCAAGCCTTAGTTTCAGGCTTCTTGGGAGGCTGGAGCAAGGATAGCACTTGGCCTTTGGGGATAGTAGGACACCCATACCCGACTTCATTGGACAGAAAGCCTTAGGATAAGAGATTGGGTTCTCAGATAGACCTGAGAAACTGGCTCTCTTGATGGGAGCTTGTAAGTTACTTTTTTTTTTTTTTTTTGGTACGAGGGATGGAACCCTGGGGGCATTCTACCTCTGAGCTATACCCCCATCCCTACTTTATTCTTTTATTTTGAAACAGAGTCTCACTAAGTTGCAGAGGGTCTCACTAAGTAGCTGAGGCTGGCAGCAAACCTTCCAACCTCCTGTCTCTCACCCTCCCAAGTACTGGGATTACAAGTATGTGCCACCACGCCCAGCTGTAAATTACTTCTTTAACCTTCAGGTTTCTCATTTGAAGGACATATGTCTCTCAGGATTAATGGGAGGATTACATGAGACCAGGAATGGAGAAGACACAGTACGTGACACATAGTAAGTATTCAACCAGTGTCAGTTCTTCTTATACATACCTTTTTTT
>PVLC010050161.1:0-10228 GCA_004027655.1 Graphiurus murinus | reverse complement strand
TTTTTTTTTTTTAACATCAGAAAAGTGAGATATATTTCATGGGTTTCCCTCTACACATTTTTTATGCTATACCTTTCAGCAAAAGATTTTACAATGATATTAAACATTAACTCTGGATGGGTTAATCCCAAGACACAGCAGCAGCCTTAAGGTTAATAGTCCTTTTAATTAAAGGATAAGTCAGTTATTGAACACAGAAGCTAATCACAAAAGGATTACCACTGAAAATGAACATAGTCTGTGCAATTAGTCTGATAATTAAGACTTAAGTACTGGACAGAGATCAAAGTGCTTGTAATATGCAATAAAGTTCCCAGAATTGTAAGGATATTCAAAATGTTAGCTTGTGCTTTATTGCACCTTCCATTTATCGTGTACCCATGATAGCAGCAAACACATTTCCCCAATGGATGTCAGCATGGATAACTGCAACAGCTGTTCCTACATAAGCCTGGTGTTTCTCACAATATGATTACTCTGTCAACGACGGCCGTAAAAGGTGGCATCTGCATTCATCAAACAGAGTTATCAATAAATGTAAAACCATACAACAATTAGAGATCTCAAAGGAAGAACAAATCCAACTGGAAAAAAATTCATCCACACTCTTTAATTACTAAGATTGTTAATCAATAAAATGCCTTCATAACTTTTAATTAAAATTTTATTTGAACTGAATGTTTGGAGAATCCGATTCTTTGTTTTCATTACATTTAACAGTTGCATTACAAAAATCCTGGTGGCATCTGGGAGCGGCTATCCCCTGGGGAACGCTTTATAGCTGTAATTGCATACTCTCACCTACAGAGGGTGTTAAGAATCCTTGTTAAAAATAAAGGAACTCAGAGACCTCTCACAGTAGCCATTATTATGGAGCAAATTACTAGGTAGAGCAATCCAGAAGCTGTCAAGAAAGGTTAGCAGAAAGGAGTGTGAGGAAATCAACCATTCAGCAATTCATCATGGACCAAAAGTAGCTCTAAAATAAAACCAAAGGGGAAAAAAAGGTATTGGTTTTATGAAGTCAAGACACTACCTTTGTTTATAGCAATGAATAAAGATTATAAGAAGTTACTGATAAAGAATAAAAAGATGAAATTATAAAGGAAAAATCAATTGCTTTAATTAAACTGATATTCAGACAAGATATAATGAGAATAACTAGTTAGAATTCCCAAGCTCTGTGCTGTATAAATTATTGTTACTTTATCTTTAATTTGTGTTAACAAGGGCCCTTCTAACATATATCACCAGCCCTAGAAGTTAGCTGGTAAGTTCCTATACCTTTGTTTCACCCTCTTCAAGCTGAATATATGTATCACTGTTCCTTTTTTTTTAATAGTCTCTTTTTGATTTGTAGAAAAAGAAAATTAATCTTGAATTTCTTTCTCAACTGAGTTTCCACTAGGATCTCATTTGACTCAGTTCCAGCCTACATGAGTAAACCAGGTTGATTATTGCTAACTTTCCTGCTAAAATAATGAACAAGCTCTCTTTTCATATTTCTGAGTGCTGATAGGTGCAGAATTCGGTACTCAAACATTCACTCTTGGGACTTTTCTTAATCTCATCTTAGTTTCCAGATTCCCATATGAGTAATAATAATGAACTATAGTCAACCAATCTACTCCATGTGCTAGCAAAGGCCACTGATAAGGTTCAAAGCTTGCACCAAACATGACACTTTGACATATGAGAAGACAGCAAAAGCAGAAAGGTATCTCTGCCCCTCTCCCCTAAAGCAGGCCACAAACAAATTCTCTGACTGTCTCCTGGAAGCAGGTTATATAACCCTTATTTCAGAAATCCTCCCCCCACCCCTCACCCATACCAGGAGGAAAGGAAGAGCTCCATTTATAAAGATGCAGGTACACAAAGAAGAATCTGAACAAACAGGCCTTACTAAATCCCCCCAGTGTGTCACTATTATATCTCACCTTTGTCCAATCATACTTCTCTGTGGTGACTGTCCACTCTTCCCAAACTTAGCATTGAGATACACAGACTTCCCTGTCTCTTGATTTCTTCATTTCCAAAGGCTCTTTTGCCATGTAAAACTTACATTAAATAAATTTGTAAGGTTTTCGCTTGCCCATCTGTCTTTTGTTATATAGGCCTTAGCCATGAACCTGGTAATGAATAAGGAAAAGATACTATACTTTTTCTCTCCTATACCACCATCTCTCTAATGCATAGGCAATAGAAGGTAAAACACACCTTTGATGTTTTCCTCATCTTAAGAAAGGTTAACATGCTATCTTCAGAGTATGGCTTGGAAAATTGGCCAAGACTATTATTTCACCAATAGGTTTCCAGCTCAACTTTGCTTCAAGTGTTTAGGTAACAGTGATTACATCTATGATATCAGGGTCCTATTTTGGAGGAAGAAGAGAAAATGATAGTACCTTATACTTTAATATTTAACAGATGCCAGGCCCTATGCTTTACAGATATTAACCACTAAACCCTATGACATAACTTATCACCCCAAGATATTAGAGAGCTCTCCCATGTCACATAGCTGGTGAAGCTGAACCATAAACTCAGGCTGTCTGATTATAATCTGTATCCCCAGCCTCTGCACTAGATGGTGCTTTTAAGAATATTGCACTTTTTTAGCATCATTTTGTGTCAGCCTTGGGCTAAATGTTTAGTTTCTGTTCATATAAATCATCATGTAGGTTTTATAGATGGTGAAATTAATACTTAATGAGACCAACTGAACCTACCTAAAGTAAGTCATAGTACCCATAGTCAAATCTAGTTATATCAGACCCTAAAAGCCCTATATTACCTTGCACATTGTCAGAGTAAGAAATAATCATTGAGCCAGGCATGGTGGCGCACGTTTGTAATCCCAGTACTTGAGAGGCTGAGGCAGGAGGATTGCAAGTTCGGGGCCTCAGCTACGTAATGAGACTCTCTGCAACTTAGTGAGACCTTGTTTCAAAAAATAAAGAATAAAAAGTAGGGCTGGGAGTGTAGCTCAGAGGTAGAATGCCCCTGGGTTTGATCCCCAGTACCACGCAAAAAAAAAAAAAGAATCATTGGATTTTAATTCTACTAATATTCAATGATGAATGAGGGAGGGTTGGGATATACAGGCAAGAAAGGAAAAGACCACATGTATGTGCTTTTTTTTATTCCTCTCCCTCCAGGCGAAGGAAGAAATTTGCTCCAAGACATAGAAAAGATGAGGCAAAGTTTGAAAATCTTCCCAAAGGGTAAGGGTGGTTATCAAATGGGGGTCAGATATAATAGAGTGAGTTTTCTAAGTGGAGGAGAGGACATTCCAAGAATGAGAGCTTTTGTTTGTAGGGGAATCTGAGATGGAGGAGGGCAGAGGGCAGGTAAATGACATAAAAGTTTACATGGAAATGCTCTTCAGAACATGAAGGTCATGTTTTTACTATTCTCCTTCTCAGGAATGATTATTAGATGTCCGTGATGAAACATGCTACTCTCTACTAGAGTAGGAAATCAAGTTCAAATAAACACCAAGGAGGAGACAGGTTTCAGTTCACAGGCTCTAAGGAACATGTCTAGATGAAATGATAGCCCTCTCCCCCTCTGCTTAGCTACTATTCTATTACATTGAAATCCCAAAGCTCCAAAAACAGCAGCCTCAGTAGCTAATTTCAATGACTGCATTTTCCCATCTTTTCACCTTTAGCATTTGACTTTTTCTCTCTCCTGTTATTCTTAGCAGTTGTTTGTTTTCCCCCCTCATATAGTCAAGAGTATGTGATGAGCAACAGTCCCACCTAGTTCATCAAAATGTAGATTTCAAATATTCCATTAGGACCCGTATTTTCTTCCCCATTACTTAGTATGGCCTAGTATGTCACAGACACTAGTTAAAGACATCAATGGTGCATATTCGTGAAAAATGTTTAGCATTTTGTTCATACCTATAAACAAAGCAGAAGTATGCTCAACATAAGTAATTTTAACTACTTAATTTCACCCATTGCATATAAATGGTAGACACAGTTGAACACCAAAGAGATATTTCAAACATGAAATGATATGTGAGAAGCTCTGCAGACCCCTGAGTGTTATTCAATTTCTACATTTTGAGATGACTGAAAATGAACATGATTGAAATATGGAAGTCGTATTTTTTAAAACTTTCATTTTGCAAAGGTTAATTGACAAGCAGTTTGAGCAGAGGGAATGAGCTGCAAGTAAGTTTCCAATTACCAGAATATAGACTTGAGAGAATGTATAAAATATATAAATCTTGAGATGCTAACAGAACTAGCACTTACTGGGTTGAGAGAGCAGCATATGCGAAGATATTATGATTTACCTTATAAAGCTATAACTATCTATAAAGAGATAAAATAAATATCTTGATTTGAATTTCAGGAAAAAATTCAGTAAAATTTTGTCACAGAAATCATCAATGACTCATAAGGTAAAACTTCTTTTTCTATTAAAATATAAAAACTGCACATGGGTACAGTGCATGGTTGTATGAATCTCTATATATTCACATATAGACAGATATGTAAATTCACTGCCAAACAGATTAGCAAAATGCAAGTAGTATGGCAATCTGAGGGAGAGTCTATCTTGTTGCAATTTTAAAATTTCTCAATCCATCAGTTAAATGTGGATTCAGGGCACAGACTCATATTTCCTTGTCAAATAAATTATGTCTTACATCAAAGACCACACAGATTCCTACTTAACAAAACAGGAGAATGTCTGAATAGACCATAAATGTGAAATATGCAAGAGAGCAAAATGAGACAGCCAATAAAATAAAAGATTTGTTAGTCAGCTAAAAACTATCTACAAAATGGTACTACTGACAATCAGAACCGGTGATTAACAAAATATTCTTTTAAACTGATGCTAATTTTTTCCATGACAAATGAGCTCTGATGATAATGCAAAATGGTAACAAATTGCTATACATAAAAAGTTTTAAATTAGGCAACAAAGACTGAGATGGTGCATACTTTTATTTTTGCTTGATTATTGAAATATCACATACACACAATAGAAAAGAACAAGAAATGTGCAGGGAGCTGGGTGTGGTGGCGCATGCTTGTAATCCCAGCATTTGGGAGGCTGAGACCAGAGGATCCGGGTTCGTGGCCAGCCTCAGCTACCTAATGAGGCACTCCGCAACTTAGTGAGACCCTGTTTCAAAATAAAGAATAAAAAAAAATAGGACTGGGGGTATAGCTCAGAGGTAGAATGACCCTGAGTTCAATCCCCAGTACCTAAAAAAAAAAAAAAGAAAGAAAGAAAGAAATGTGCAGTGGTCTTTAAGAAATAAACCAAGTACCAATTTATTACATAGTTATAAATCCATGTCAATAATATTTGTCGTACAACTTGACATTTTTCTCTTTCCAACTAATTTGCAACAATTAATCCTCAATTATAGATATGTTTTTTACTCTGTTTTCTCCCAAAAAAGATGGCATTGAAAGATACAGCCATCCCTGTCTAATAGCCACAATTAAAGATGTTAGTTGGTTTAATGGTTTGGGTAAATTAAATTATTAGTATTGCTTAGATGAGTACTATCTTAAAATGTTACAGAATATAACAAATTATAAGATAAAGAAAATTGCTTACAGCTTTTGTTTAAAGCAGCTTCACTCCAGTACTGAGATTCTTAGATAAGTCTGACTTCCAAAGGATTTCAGAGGATTCAGCTTTAACAGTTAAAGGAGATAATGAAGGAAAAGTGCTGGGCACCAGGTCTAGCACATGATAAGCCCTCAGAAAGTAGGAGCTCTATGTAATTGGGATAGACTCAATAAAGACTCCAAATAAATAAAAGCCTTTTGCTGCCCAGGTCTCCATCACAGATGTACTAGTTTACTAGGGCTGTCATAACAAAATACCACAGGCTAGGTGTTCAAACAACAGAAGTGTAGTTTCTCACAGTTCTGGAGGCTGGGTACCCAAGATCAAGGGACTAGAAGGATTGGTTTCCCCTGAGGCCTCTCTGCTTGGCCTCAGATGGGTGCCTCCTAGCTATGTCTTCACGTGGTCCCTCCTCTGTGACCACACATCCCTGGTGTCTCTTTGCACGTCCAAATTTCCTCTTATAAAGACACCAGACCATTTGGATTAGGGCCCACCCTAATGACTTCATTTTAACTTCATCACCTCTTTAGAGGTCCTATCTCCAGATATACATTCTAAGGCTCTGGGGCTAGAGATTTACCACAGGAATTTGCAGATGACCCACAATTCATCCCTCACAGTATAATAACATCACAATGTAGATAACTCCCAAAAGTCTAGCAGGGTGACAAGGTCCAATGAGGTGAAGTCCCAGCATTCTCATTTCTTTCTTTCTCTCTCTCTCTCTCTCTCTCTCTCTCTCTCTCTCTCTCTCTCTCTCTCTCTCTCTCACTTTCTTCCCATGTTGGTTTGGCTCACCTTTTTTCTGTACCAGGACTCAAGCCTCTTTGCCTGAGTCAGGTGTTGATTTGCTTAAATAATACTAAGTATAAGTGAGTAGTAGGCATAGCACTCTGAAGAGATACTCCACATGCCCACAGAGAACCCAGTTATAAAAAAAACAAAAAAACAAAAAAACAAAACTCAGGCTCTTCAAGCATGCCAAGGTCAGGGCACTGGGCAAGGAGCTTTGAGCTGTCCACTCAGGACTCCATGCTGAGAAATGGTTTTTATCCTCTACCCTCCAAGTCCCAAGATTACTACTTTTATCAGTGCCTTGTGCTCCAGCGGAGTGAAGGACAACTGAGTTCAGGGGAAGGGGAGGGGGTATTCCAAATCAGAGAGGGGGCAGCAGGCTCAAGTGAAGAAGAGGAAGGGGTAAGGGAGGGCAGGCAGTGCTCTATATTTAAAGGGACCTGAAGAGACTTGGAAAACTTGTCTCCGCATAAAGGAGGTATTATCTTAGTTGCCTCCTGTGTCATAACTGTGGTTTGTGAAACTGTATTAATGTGCTAATCAGGCCAGAGTCCCCTTTCCTTGGCAGGACAGTAGTGTGGAGAAGGACCGTGAAATCATTTCAGTTGTCTCTGTAATTAGCTATAGTATGAACTTTAAGGAAAGGGAGGAAATGAATTCTCCGTTTCCCTTCTCTCCAAGTTCCTGAAGGAGGGGCTGTGAATCTGAGTGTCTGTGTAAGTTAAGCCCTGGCATAATGCCTAGTGTGGAGCTCTGCCGCTGGGTTCAATAAATAGATGTTGTCAAGTGACAACACCATTGTAGAGTAACATTTGTTTCTTCAGCCAAATTCACCGTATCTGCATAGTTCCATTGTTCTTTGGGGCTCTCTCCTCCTTAAAATGATGGATTGCCAAGTCATAAAAATGCTTTCACCTTTATCTCCACCTATCTCACCCCCTTTAGTTCTCCTTTTATTGCTGGGCTCCGTGTCAGGTGATCCCTCCACCAGCCTCTCATTGGCTTTCTGTTACTCAGCAGCTCAGAGCCATTCTGGTTTTGAAATATTGGAAAGTCTTTCATTACAATAATTGAGGTTTGTCGATTAGAGGAGTTGCGGATTGTGTTTTAATTGTTCAGAAACAACAGCGTCCTGACTGGCATTAGCCAAGAAAATCTCCCCTGAGTGAAAGTGACCCAGCTGGGGAAAATTAAGAGGCATACTCAGCAATAAAATCAGGAAGTTAAGAGCTATAGGACAGCCTAGCAGAGGATTATCATCTTCTTTACTTAACCCTGAGATAAATCTCCAAATGTAGAGACCTAAGATTGAAAGGGTTATTTATTCTATTAAAATACCTAGAAATTTAATGGTTTTGGCAAATAACATTTTTATCAAAAAAGGAAGTTAGTAGTTTATCTTTTCTCTATATACACCATCTATTATTGTGAAAGTCTCTATGACCCACATTTCCCTCCATCCACAGGTCAAAACTAAAACATACGCAGTCACCTGGAAGAAAAGATACTCAAAGAACAAGTTAATGTTTTTATCCTCTGCGTAATCACAGTGTTGTGGATATTCTTCAAGATAGAATGAGAGAGGTATTATGAATAGAGTTCATTGAAGGACTCTGTAGCTCAGGATCAAATCTAATCGATGAGATGTGACCTGTGCAAATTCAATTTTCAGAGGGCGCCTGTGAAGCTTAGGCCTTCTAAATTAGAAATCTGAGTTCATGATTTTGTCACTTTTCTCCTGCATTTTATAACAATTACAATTTATGTGTCATTTACTTTTGAAGTTAGTTAACATTGGCTTTTTTCTTTTGGCTTTCTGGCTAAGTACACCTGGTGACTAAATTGCTAGCAGACATCTTGAGTAAGTAATAGCACAGTTACTTCCTCTGTCCTTTGTTGAACCATTGAAACCTAAGAATCCATTTGGGCCTGCCACCTCCCAAAAATAGCAATCACTATTGCCTATAAGATGGTGTAGTGGATAGAGCCCTAGAACAGAACCCAGGAGACTGGGGTTCTAGTGCCTGACTTCTCTTTGGATTTTACTTCATTAGTAGATGAGAGAGGGCACATCTTAGATCCCCATACCAGTGCCATCTTGAAGACTTGGGCACCCTATAAACAAAATCATCCACAAGGAAACATCACTTGAGTCTATTACCTTCCCTGTTTTCCATTCCTCCTTTCTTCTACAGATCTACCTTCTCACATTCAAATTGAGGGTGAACATTGTCAATTCCTCAGTCAGTAGGATAAGCATACTGCTACTTAATTCTACATTAAATAAATGAATGAGAATTTAGTTGTGTGTTTATCAAAGTATTCTGAAGCTTATACTTGAAAAAAGTTTAGGGATGAGAAATGCCTCAGTCAATTGGCTATGGATATATAGCAATATTTAGTAATAATTTAATATAATAATTTAGTACATATACTTTTATTTCCTATTTTATGAGAAGAGTTTATGATTTTATTTAACTAAAAAGCAAGGTTACATATGATCTCTTTGTAGAATTAAGTGGCATGTAAATAAAATAAGTAAAATCATCAAGTATAAATATTCTCTTAAGAAATAAGCTTTGTAATTTGTTTGAATAGAATAAGATTTGGCCTTTTCCCCTTTACCCATATTTTACTAAGAAATTTGAAAGGTGAGGTTTATATTCCCAAGAATTTATCTAAAGACATTTTAGCATTATTTACAAAAAAAGAACCACAAATATCCATTTTTGTATGGAGTAAGTTCAATCTTTATATACTTGGCCTTTGTTTTTTTCAACAGAATGAAAAGAAATTATGAATTTTTAAAATTCTTCTAAGTCTGAAGAAATTCTTAATTTATAATAAACTAACTGAAGTTTTTATCCCACCCCCCAAAATAAGCCAAAGAACTAAATTTATATTGCCATTGTAATTTTCTCTGATGATGTGTTTAAGTAGGCTTTGTATAAAGGCCAGTCAGTAAGTAGTCCTTAGAGTTTCAGAGTCAGAAGTGCTGGGAAGAGGCATGTCTCCTGTCTAGGCTTCCTCAACAGTGTACTTACACCTCAGTCAAAGCCCAGTGGTCTTTATTCTACCACAAGGGGCGCTCCTTAGGGGAGGGATTATATCTTACTTCTTTTGTTATTTCAGTGTCTAACTTGTCTTTTCAAACATATTCAATAAATTGTAAGTGAATAAATAACTTATGGCCCAATTCCATCATGTTACAGCTCATAAAAGAGAAACCAAAAGAAGAACAATGGCTTGTGTTGGTTAGTCTGTGCAGTTGGTTAGAAACAGAACAGGATAAAACTCCAGATCTTTTTATTTCACACTGTGGAAATCTCGGTCAACAAGTCAAACCTAGGCACCAAAGTGTTGAAAATGTGTTAAATATAGTTTGTGACTCGTGGTGACTGATTTACATACCTTTTTAATGAAGATGTTGCCCTACATACTGTAAATGTAATGAATTATTATCCTAGACCACAGAAATGTCTAGCATGAGAGCTCAGTGATTCTGACCATAGTGGATTCGAATTTCAGGTCAGATACCAGCTGTGTGGCCTTGATAAGTTCCTTCATGTAACCCTCAGATCCTCCTCTATAACATAGACATAATGGCTGCTACCTCCTGGGAGTTATAAGAACTGGACAAAATAATACATGTAGAACACAGATCTCAGGGCCTGCCACGTGGTCCCCAGCATGGGAGTAATTTAAACTGGTTTGTGGGGATTTGTTAACCAAATTATCAGACCGATGCATGTGTATCTATGTTTATAGCAGCTCAATTCACAATAGCCAAACTATGGAAGCAGCCAAGATGTCCAAC
>PVLC010050160.1:0-10201 GCA_004027655.1 Graphiurus murinus | reverse complement strand
GTACTGGGGATTGAACTCAGGGGCATTCTACCTCCGAGCTATACCCCCAGCCCTATTTTTTATTCTTTATTTTGAAACCGAGTCTCACTAAGTTGCGGAGTGCCTCACTAGGTAGCTGAGGCTGGCCGCGAACCCGGATCCTCCGGTCTCAGCCTCCCAAATGCTGGGATTACAAGCGTGCGCCACCACGCCCGGCTGAATTTTATCTTTTTAATAGCCAGTAAAATCTAGGGTAATGTATTAAAACATTAGATATATAAAGTATATTAGTATAGAGCTATATATATTATAAAGTGATTCAATAAAATTCTATATAATACAAATACATGGAAGTTTGGCATTATTATTTTGAAATCTTCAATTTTCAAACAAAGAAGAGAATAAGAAAGCATGACTATCTTGCCCTGGTTGTATAGTTTATGGCACAAAGAAGCTTATATCCATGGTGGGCCTTGGGAAGGCAGAGTTAAAAGCATGACTTTGAAGTTACTCCAGATGGAAAGAAAGGAGATAGTAACAAAGCAATTTAAGAAATGTCATCTCAGTTTCACTTCAGGTTTACCTGAGACAAGCTGGAATTTTAAACATAACTATACAAAAGGGAAAGG
Organism: Graphiurus murinus; assembly: GCA_004027655.1. Taxonomy (NCBI): domain Eukaryota; kingdom Metazoa; phylum Chordata; class Mammalia; order Rodentia; family Gliridae; genus Graphiurus; species Graphiurus murinus. The sequence goes on along the minus strand of PVLC010050160.1, from coordinate 9,593 downwards.
AGTACATCAGAGACACCAGAAGAAGAGAACGAAAGGATACATGACAGTTTCTTTTGGGGGGGCTGGGCGGGTAATTGGGTATTGAATCCAGGAGGTTTCACCTCTGAACTATACCCCCAGCCCTATTTTCTTTTAAAACAGGGTCTCATTAAGTTACTCAAGCTGGCCTCGAACTTGTTATCCTCTTGCCTTGACCTCAGTCACTGGGATTACAGGTGTGCACCACTGTGCTGGTTAACCACAGTAATTCTTTTTTTTTTTTTTTCCGTACTGGGAATGGAACCCGGGACATTCTACCTCCGAGCTACACCCCCCAGTCCTATTTTTTATTTATTTTTGAAACAAAGTCTCAGTAAGTTGAGAGCCTCACTAAGTAGCTGAAGCTGGCTGTGAACCCGGGTCCTCCGGTCTCAGCCTCCCAAGTACTGGGATTACAAGTGTGCGGCACCACGGATATGGCTGTATAACATAGATCGTCCTTATTTCTTACAATGATGTAGGAACACACACCTAAGGAGAGCAAGGTGCACTGGAGTGAGGGATGCACAGCCTCCAGAGAAAAACATTACCTAAAGTTTCAAGGAGTTAAGAGCAACAGAAGTTTTATGTTATAACCAACAATGGACAATTAGGGACAACGTTGTTTCATATAATTTTTATTTTATTTTTTTTGCAGTACTAGGAATTGAACCCAGGAGCATTCTACCTCTGAAGTGCACCCCTAGCCCTATTTTATTTTTTTTATTTTGAAACAGTATTTCACTGAGTTCTTAAGGATCTTGCTAAGTTGCTGACACTGGCTTCAAACCTGTGATCCTCCTGTCTTAGCCTCCCAAGTACTAGAATTAGAGGCCTGTGCCAAGCACAGTTATTAGTTTTATTTATTTATTTTGTGGTACTACAAGGGAGAGGTGCATCGCCCCTGGCTGTTAGGTAGAACAGAGATGCTGAATATCCTGCAAGGCCCAAAGCAGCTTCCACCACCGAGGTATCCAGTCCAGAATGCAGTAGAGCTGCTGCAGAGAATTTGAAGAATTACAGGAGAGGGAGACAGAGACCAGTTAACAGACATGTGGTAGTGCGGCGGGGCCTTTCTGGCTTCTGCAGAGGATCCTCAACTGCAGCCTCTGGCTGAACCTGGGGTGGAAGAAGACCACTTGGTCCCCAGCTACGGGAGGAGAGCACCATTTTGCTTCCTAGCCAACTTGACAAGGGTTTGCTATCAAGGAGGCTAGTGTGGTTTCAGGGGGTCTCCTTTGCCTCCCTGAGTAGTTTTCCCATATCTGTGCTTGCTTAAAACTAACAACAGAGGAAACCTTTCATTCCAGTAATTAAATCAGGCCAAACTGAGGTGAACATTTCAGTAGGAAAGGCTGCCAAGGAAACCAAACTAACAGGGAAGAGGCTCTTATTAAGACCCATTCTTTCAATTAGAGAAAAAATCCAGAAAAGAACTACTGGGGCCAAAGTTGGTAGTGGACCCCAGAGGATAGAAGGGGTACCCAAAGAAGAGGGTTCATAGTGTTTTCTAGAAAAGTTCCTGTTGCCCTGAAACTTGTATAGAAACATGAAGCCATTTTGACATAGAATTTTTAACATACACACACACACACACACAGCTGAGTATGGTGGTACATGCCTATAATCCCAGTATTTGGGAGGCTGAGAGGAAGATTGCAGGTTTGAAGCCAGCCTCAGCAACCTAGTAAGACCCTGTTTCTAAATAAATCAAATCAGGCTGGGGGTATAGCTCAGAGGTAGAATTCATCTGGGTTCAATCCCCAGTACATTAAAATGTATACATATGACTGACTATGGTGCAGATTTTTTGTTTGTTTGCGGTACTGGGTGTTGAACTCGGGCATTCGACCTCCGAGCTATACTCCCAGCCCTATTTTTTATTATTTATTTTGAAACGGTCTCACTAAGTTGCAGAGTGCCTCACTAGGTAGGTGAGGCTGGCCGCGAACCCAGATGCTCCGGTCTCAGCCTCCCAAATGCTGGGATTACAAGCGTGCACCACCATATCCGGCTTGTTTTTTTTTTTTATTCCGAAGCAGTAAGAGATGATTAAAAGCCAGACATGGTGGCACATGCTTGTAATCCCAGCACTTGGGAGGCTGAGACAGGGATCACAGGTTTGTGGCCAGCCTCAGCAACTTTGTGAGGCCCTCCACAACTTAGACCCTGTTTCAAAACAAAATAGGGCTGGAGGTATAGCTCAGAGGTAGAATACCCCTGGGTTCAATCCCCAATAACACACACACACACACACACACACAAAAAAAAAATCAAAAAACATTCTAGACCAGCACCAAGGGCTGACCTCATGCACAATTTGAGATCTTAAGAGTCAGTTCAACTGGAATTTTCCAACCTTCCCAGAATAACATTTCTATTTATCATTTTTGGAAGAGTTTCAATGTGCTAGGTAACAGTGGATGTGACAGAGCTCATAATGTAAGGAAGGAAACAACCACCCAAAAATGTTGCAGCAAAACATGGCAAGTCCTTGTAAAAGAAGTCTTATAAGAAGGAATAGCAGAAGGGGACATTGGATCCAGATAGGATCTTGAAGATACGATTTTCAGTAAATGGAGGTGGGTGCTCAGGAGGAACAGTGCTTTAGAGATAAAGCACTAAGCCTTGGGTTGTGATAATGCTCACAGTGGAAGGGGTATGTGTTGGCTGAAGGCGGTGGGATGGGTGATTTGCTGGGAAATAGGTAGGTTGAGGCGAGATGATGGAGGGTATTGAGTGCTGAGGTGAGGGACTGGCTGCATTCTGTGGATAATAGCCAAGGGAGGTTTCTGAGCAGATGAGCCACAGGATTAGGTCTGGGTTTTTAGGAGGTGATTCTTGCTACAGTTGGGACACAGGGTAGGGGCAAAAGAGGTGGCCAGAAGGTCTAACAAAAACATTCTGAAGCTGGACGTGGTGGTGCACTCTTGTAATCCCAGTACTTGGGAGGCTGAGACTGGAGGATCTGGGTTCACGGCCAGCCTCAGCTACTTAGTGAGGCTCTCCGCAACTTAGTGAGACCCTGCTTCAAAATAAAGAGTAAGGAGCCGGGCATGGTGGCGCACGCTTGTAATCCCAGCATTTGGGAGGCTGAGACCGGAGGATCGGGGTTCGTGGCCAGCCTCAGCTATCTAGTGAGGCACTCTGCAACTTAGTGAGACTCTGTTTCAAAATAAAGAATAAAAATAGGGCTGGGGGTATAGCTCGGAGGTAGAATGCCCTTGAGTTCAATCCCCAGTACTGCACACACACACACACAAAATAGGGCTGGGGGTGTAGCTCGGAGGTAGAATGCCTCTGGGTTCAATTCCCAGTACTGCAAAAAACAAAACAAAACAAAAGAGTAAAAAATAGGGCTGGGGATGTAGCTTGGAGGCAGAATGCCCCTAGGTTCAATCCCCAGTACTGCAAAAAAAAAAAAAAAAAAAAAAATCTGGCATTCTTGTAGCATCACACTCTTCGGACATCTCTGACCTTAGATATGTAGCTTATAAATAGTTTATTCTGTTGCTGAGGCTGCCTTCAGTTGCTAAGCCAGCACCACCACTTCGGGGTTTTGTTTTTTTTTAACTGATCAATGTTAACCTCTGTGGCCACTCACATTCCCTTTGTATTTTCCTTGAGTTATTTTTATTTATTTACTTATTTGTGGTGCTGGGGATTGAGCCCAGGGGCATTCTACCTCTGAGCCATACTCCCAGCGCTATTTTATTTTTTATTTTGGAACAGGGATTCATTAGTTGCAGAGGGCCTTGTTAAGTTACTGAGGCTGGCCACAAACCTGCCATCATCCTGTCTCAGTCTCCCAAGTACTGGGATTAACTAAACGTTGAGTTTTCTTTTACTCCAGGACTCTATGTCATGCTAACACTTATACTCCCTTTGAATTATCCTCCTTAATTCTAAAGTCTCCTGTTTACAATTTAGCTTTTAACTTTTGGGTATCATTTAAATTCCTTTTGGTATCTACTTTCTGCCCATGGGATAGGGCACCTTTATTCTTTTCTTTTTTTTTTACTTTATTTATTTATTTTGCAGTACTGGGGATTGAACTCAAGGGCATTCTACCTCCGAGCAACACTCCCAGTCCTATTTTTTATTCTTTATTTTGAAACCGAGTCTCACTAAGTTGCGGAGTGCCTCACTAGGTAGCTGAGGCTGGCCGTGAACCCAGAACCTCCGGTCTCAGCCTCCCAAATGCTGGGATTACAAGCATATGCCGGCTTGGCACCTTTATTCTTGAACTCAAAACATGAAATGCCATACAGTTAAGGTGCCTTGTGGGTTAGTGTGATTATTCTTTCTTGATTTTTCTGAGAAGTCATCCTTGCCCATTTAAGGATTGCCTGTCCATTCAGACTTTAATCCCTAGGTTAGAGAGGCCTGGCTCTGGGGGTCCAACAGTCAGGTCCAGACCCTCACTCTAAAACCCAAACAGAAAAGGCAATGGTGAAAACCAGGAAAGGAACTTTAGTTGGTGTGGCTACACCAGGAAGACAAGGGGACCTGTGTCCTTGGCCCTGCTTTTGAGAGGCTGACAGTGACTGAGGTTTTATAGAAGGGGAATGAGGGCAAGGAGTGAGGCATAGGTGGGAAGCTTTTCACAGCTGCCAGCTCTGGTGATCTTGATCAGGTGTGGTTTCCTCTTTCAGGAAGTCAGGGTTGGTCAGGCTGCCTCTGTGATAAGAAAGCTGCTGTTGCCTGAGGGTAGCTTGGACTCAGCCTATGATGTTTATGATCTGACCTTGTTCCTGGAATCCAACTTGACTCAAAGCCAGGGAGGCAGATGCAAGATGGAGGCATAGATGCCAAGTTTCAGTCCTGCTTTGAGCCACCCAGTGGACGCTGGCAGGCAAAAGTGGAGAGTCCAAGTCCTTATTACGTAAGTATTTCAAGAAGGACACTGATCCTAGATACTCACTTAGGGGACTAATTTTCCTTCTTCAAAGGAAAGTTGTGTGATGGAAATTAAACTGATTGTTCTCTTGGACTGGATGAAAACCTCCTTGCTCTCATTTAATACAAACATGAATAGGACCTAGAAATCTTGCTAAAGTCTGCTAAGCATGTGCTGGGCTGTCTGGTATATATAGAATCCTTGTTCCCACCCCAGCCAAGATGACATGATGTGCTTGTCTTTCTCTGGGAGAATAATGGCTGTGACTGGACATTGCTTACAGGTCCTTCACAATGGAGTTGCAACTCCCCATCCTGTCTTCTTTTTTTTTTTTTTTTTTTTTGCGGTACTGGGGATGGAACCCAGGGGCATTCTACCTCCAAGCTACACGCCCAACACTATTTTTAATTCTTTATTTTGAAACAGGGTCTCACTAAGTTGTGGAGGGCCTCACTTAAGTAGCTGAGGCTGGCTGTGAACCTGGATCCTTCAGTCTCAGCCCCCCAAGTACTGGGATTACAAGGTGCGCCACCATGCCCAGTTCTTCAGAAGTTTCTGAAACTCATTTAGTTGAAGGCATGAGAAGCACCAAGCATGGTAGTGCATGCCTGTAACCCTGGTACTTGGGAGTCAGACAGGAGGATCGCAGGTTCAGTCAGTCTCAGCAACTTAGTGAGTCTCTTCACAACTTAGGATGACCCTATTTCAAACTAAAAAAATAAAATAGGATTGGGGGTATAGCTCAGAGGCAGAATGCTCATGGGTTAAATCCCCAGCACGTGCACACACACACGCACACGCACACACACACACGTGCGCGCACACACACACGCACACGCGCGCGCACACACACACACACATGAAAGCATGTGGTAAAGGGACTTGGGCTTCTGGTTGTGATGGAGTAACTGAGATCCATCTCAACTTGCTGACATACACAACTAGAAGTAGATAAAATATGTGAAATAACTACTCTCAGAAATTTGACACCAGGCAGTTGCAGGACCTTGAGAGCCAAGAAAAACTACCAGAAATGGTCCCAGCTTTTTCCTTGAGGCTGTCGGTCCACTAGGGCAGCCATAACAAACACCATGGGTCAGGTGCTTAAACAGCAGAAATATATGCTCTCGTAACAAAATACCATGGGTCAACATAGGTCACAGTAGACATGTATGTTGTCGTGGTCTGGAAGCCAGCCCTTTGTGTTTTTATTTGGAGGCAGGGTCTTGTTGCCTGAGCTGGCCTCACACAACCTCCCCAGCAGCTGAGACTGTAGCCAAGTGCAGCTGTGCCTAGCAAGGAAATGAAGTTTTAAACAGCATACTTTTATAGTCAGAAAGTATGAGATAATCAGTAATAGATCTTCAGGCATAAAATATATCATAGTCCAGTAATATTGGAGGAAGCTGGATGAAACTCAAAGTTCGAAAAGTAAAGAAGGAATGTTGCAAAGTTCTGATTGTTTAAGAAGAGCTAGTCCATATATTTCTTAAATGGATAATGGGTAGGTATCGTATTGCTATGGTACTTAGATTCCATTTGTTTTTTATTTATTTATTTACTTATTTACTTATTTATTTATTTATTTACTTAATTATTTTGCGATACTGAGGATTAGACCCAGGGGCATTCTACCTCTGAGCTACACCCCTAGACCTATTTTTTATCCTTTATTTAGAAACAGGGTCTCACAAAGTTGCAGAGGGCCTCACTAAGTAGCTGAGGCTGGCCTCGAACCTGAATCCTCCTGTCTCAGCCTCCCAAGTACTGGGATTAAAGCCTGCACCACCATGCCCAGCTCATTGGGTTCATTTTAGAAAAGAGTGCTTTATTTTAAAAATGTAAAGATTTGCAATACACTGGAAATTATATTTTCACAACTGCTTAAGTTTATGGTGAAAAGGTACAAGAGGGAACATTCATAAAAAATTGTTTCGGGGACAAAAGGGAAAAGTATGAAGATCACTGGTCTGGATGCACTGCTTTGTTTCCTTCTTGGAGTACCAAGAGCCATTCACTAGAATATAATTTATTTTAACCCATGTTTTCTAGGCTACTGTAATGAGAAAATGCAGTGAGGTAGAAATTAATCCATACTTTACAATTTTATCTGTTTTAAGATTGACACTGCTGGTATGGTGGCGCATGCTTATAATCCCAGTAGTTGGGAGGCTGAAACCGGAGGATCCGGGTTTTCGGCCAGCCTCAGCTACTTAGTGATGCCCTCTGCAACTTAGTGAGACTCTGTTTCAAAATAAAGAATAAAATATAGGGCTGGGGGTGTAGCTCAGAGGTAGAATGCACCTGAGTTCAATACCACAAAAAAAAAAAAAAAAAAAGATTGATGCTGCCAGGCATGGCTTGTAATCTCAGTACATGGGAGGCTGAGACAGGAGGATTGTAGGTTTGCAGCTAGCCTCAGATACTTAGTGAGGCCTTCCACAACTTAGTGACACCCCGTTTCAAAATAAAAAGTAAAATAGGGCTGAGGGTGTAGCAAAATCTTAAATGTGTGCTTACAGAAATTGTGTGGGTGTGTTTTGTGTAGAACTTTTGGTTAGTTCTCTGTTGGTAAAGGGGAAGCAGATATGTTTATATGAGACAGTTACTTCTATTGTTAATACTAACATAGCTCATTATAATAGTAATAATCATTCCATCCCGCCCTGATGTCACCTTGTAGTTCCTATTAATTCTTTCATTGAATTATCTAGCCTAACCCTATAATCTGTCTCTATGTCTGTGAATCCTCAGAGAAGAGGAGAGGCGAGCTTGTTCCTTGGGATGCCAAGAACAGTGTCAGTGACAGGCGGGTCACGGGGCACAGTCACAGCAGGCAGGCACTGCTCTCTAGGGTCACTGTATGCTGTGGTCTGAATATTTGTGCCCCCACCCCCCAAAAAATCATATAATCAAATCCTAATCCCCACTGCAGTGGCATTTGGAGATGCGGGTGAATAGACCATGAAGGTACAGCCTTCACAAGTAGAATTGGTGCCTTTATAAAAGGAAACCCAGGAGCCTGGTATGGTGGTGCACACTTGTAATCCCAGTACTTGGGAGGCTGAGACAGGAAGATCACAGGTTCGAAGCCAGCCTCAGCTACTTAGTGAGGGCCTCTGCAACTTAGTGAGACCCTGTTTCAAAATAAAGAATAAAATAGGGCTGGGGATGTAGCTCAGCAGTAGAATACCTCTGGGTTCAATCCCTAGTACTTAAAAAAAAAATACGTAAATAAAAAATAAAAGGATACCCAGAGAGGCCTCTAGCAGTCAGTCTTTCTGCCGGATGAGGATACCATAAGAAGTTGGTAGTCGGCAGTTGATGTTATCTTTTTCAGTTTACAGCCCAAAGAACTGAGGCTTGAGAAGGTTAAGTAACCTGCCAAAGGGCACACATTGGTGGACGGCTGGGACCTGCTTCCTGGACAGTCTGATGGAATGCTGTATGCTCTCCAGTGCCCTGCCCTCTGGGCTCTGGCCCTTGGCAAAGGCTAGCACTCTAGGGAGAAATTGAGAGAACTTTTGGTGGGGTCCAAAGACCAGGGCTCACTTTCTGACTCTACTTCCTGGCTAGCTGGGAGACCTAAGAAGTCACTGCCTATCTTTCTTTCTTTCTTTCTTTCTTTTTTTTTTTGTGTGGTGCTGGCTGGGGATAGAACCTCTGGTCTCAGAAATGCTAGGCAAGCACTCTACCACTGACACCCAGCCCCAGCCCTCCCCACCCCCACCTGGCTTTCAGTCTTTGTTGGAAATTAATAGCATAACTGTGAAACTCAAACTGAAAGCAACATATAAGCATGAAGGAGGACTATTTTGTCCTACATCCTGGCTCTTATTTTGTTATAGGATCTGCAAAAACACCTTAATAACACATTTTGCTCATGGATGAGTTCCCAAAATATCCTTTGATTTTGTGGAATGAGGAATTGGGTTAAGTTTTTCCATCTCTGTCGAAACCTGCAGGGAATGGATTGTCAGAACTCAGAAATGTATAGGATCCCTGCCTGATTTGGGCACTGGGAAAAGAAGTCAGGTCGTGTGAACCTAGGAGAATATAGCACATCTTTATAAATAGAGCCTCACTACCTGTGTGCATTCCAGATAATCTATGAATGGAATAAACTCATGTAGAGAGTTTCTAGGTTATCATTGTTAAATTCTGGATCTGGTCTAATCTCTGGAAATTTTTGAAAGGGTAGAGTTAAAAAATATGAATACAAGCCGGGCGTGGTGGCGCATGCTTGTAATCCCAGCATTTGGGAGGCTCTGGAGGATCTGGGTTCTCGGCCAGCCTCAGCTACCTAGTGAGGCACTCTGCAACTTAGTGAGACCCTGTTTCAAAATAAAGAATAAAAAATAGGGCTGGGAGTGTAGCTCGGAGATAGAACGCCCCTGAGTTCAATCCCCAGTACTGCAAAAAAAAAAAAAAAAAATATGAATACATTCTGTGATAAAAGAAGTTCACTTGTTCTTTGTGTAAGGAGAATAGAAATGTTAATTTCTAACCATGGTAGCCTGAGTCCCCTACTCTACTTCAGGAATTCAGCCAAAGACTGCTGACTCAGAGAACTCTTTGCTTCTCCCCAGCAACAGCTTCTAGTGCCCTTTGTATGTTTACCTGCTTGCTTCTGACTATTTTTTTTTTTTTTTTTTTGCGGTACTGGGGATTGAAC
>PVLC010050159.1:0-10201 GCA_004027655.1 Graphiurus murinus | reverse complement strand
CGGAGTTTCAGCCCGCTTCGGCCTCTTGGGACCTGGGACGCCCATCTGGTCAGGAAGATGCCTACTCACCCATTTTTCTCCCCTTTCCTTATTTTTTCTAAATAAATTCCTACTTTTTGCTCCTAAATGGCACGTGTTAAAATTCTTTTTTTCACGGAAGCCAAGGACCCACGTGTGGGACCGGGTTATCCCACAACAAAATGACCTATAGGGGTAGTCCCAGGGGGATAGGTAGATGAAAGTAAGCATATGCCTTGTGCCTGTAAAATTCCCAAAGTAAGTCTAGGCTTATTTTACCCACAGTCATTTATTTTGCTTGGGCAACTATTGATTGGTTGGTGGCTATACCCACATAGTATGGGGTTTGGGATTTAAACATAGCCATCAGTCCTTTCTTAGACTTAGATCTGATCTATTAATTACTTGATGGAACTTTTTTTAGCAATCATTTATCTCCTTATAGCCAGGAGTGGAGAGATCTAACCTCTGTAGACTGATATGGGGGTCTTCATGCTTTTATGAGGCCTCTGTCTTATATCCCCATCTCCTGCAGTGATAATTTTTTTAATCCCAGGTAGTGGGATTTCCCATTTGCTGGAGAGGCATAATATTGAGTATGTTGGAGACCTCTTTTGAAATCTAAGTCTCCACAGCCTGGCATAGGGCCTGATAGGCAGCCAGATCTCTAGAGCTAAATTTCCACACCCACTTTTGTGAAGGCCTATACAATTCCATAACATTTGTAACATACAAAATTAGGCCTCCCATTTGAGTCTTATCTTTAGCGGATCTGAAGTCTGAGTTGCTTTCCATCTGCCATCCTCCACTGGAGCCTTTTTTAGCTGGGTGTGGTGAGTCCAAGATGAGATTCCAGTGACCTCTATCACCATCAGGGATAAGGTCCTTTTTAGGTTGATTCCAAAGTCCAGGATGGTGTTGGAAGTCTCCAAAATGGAAGGGATGCACTGGTTCTCTAGCGGTGAAGGGATAGGAGTCTCTTACAGTCTGACGGATGGCCTCCCTTGTTTTCTGCAGAGCCTGTAAGGACTTGAGAAGGTCATGGTTAGATATTTTAACCTTAGACATATCTTGCAACTTTGGGAGGAGAGGTGAAAAGTCTGTCAACGCTATTTTAAAAGAGGTAAAACCTCCCCAATATAATGTGTACCTTTATCCCTAGGAGAGCGAACGGGAGAAGAATGGCCCAACTCTCACCAGTTTTGGAGACCAGTTTAGTCAAGGTCTCTTTTAGAGTCCTATTTATCTACCTGTCCTGAGCTTTTAGTTCTGTGTGTACAATGTAGTTTCCAATTAATACTTAAGGGTTTTGTCAAATTTAGAGAGAACTGGGCCGTGAAGGCTGAGCCATTGCCAGACCCCAATGAAAAAGGGCAACCCAAATCTAGGAACTATTTCCTGTAGTAATTTCTTGGTCACAATTGAAGCAGTCTCAGTCCTGGTAGGGTAGGTTTTTATCTAACCAGAAAATGTGTCCACAAATACCAGGAAGTACTTATATCCTAGGGAAGTCAATTTTACCTCCATGAAGTCCAGTTCCCAATGTTTCCCTGGCATACTTTTTTGAACTCGTATTTTATTCGGCGGTCTTTTTTTTTTTTTTTCCCCTTTTGGATTCTCCTGTGCACATCCTTGGCATCTGGACACCAGGTTCTTTATGATTTGATCCAGCTTTGGGATGTAGTACCTGGGTCTAAGGAGCTCCCTGAGCTTTGTTGCCCCTTGATGAGTAGTCTGGTGGAGTTAGGATACTATCCTTCTTTCTAAAACTGCCAGGAGCAGAGGGCTTCCAGCCGGTAGTATCCACTATCCGGTTTCTTCTGGTGTTGCACCTTCCTGTTTTGTCCAGTCCCTTTCCTCAGTTGAACATATTGGCCTTTGTGGCAGTTCTGGTTTAGGCTACATGATCAAAATGGAAAGAGGTCCCACTGGTTTTAGGACCATTTCTCGAGCTTTCTGGTCAGCTGCTCTGCTGCCTCTGGCTTTAGGGGAGTCTCCTTTTTGATGCCCTTTCTTTGCTTGCCAAGGTGAGAGACCCCTCTCCTGGTACAATGCCCCGTACACATCAGCAGTGGCAAATGTGTACTGGCTGTCCATGTATATTGTGACAGTCTTTTTTTTTTTCAGTGCAGCACCCAAGTCAGAACAATGAGCTTGATCTTTAAGCCAATGTTTCCCTGTTGAGAAACTGGGCTCCAATAGTTTTATGCTCAGTAACCACTGCTGCCCCTGCATACCTGAAGCCGTTCTGGACGAAACTGCTTTCATCAGTATAGAGCACTTCATCTGCCTCCAATAGAGGAATATCAGTCAGATCTGGGTGGGTTGACCGGATCATATTTGTCACCTGTGCACAGTTATGTAGAGGTACTTCCAGACAGTCATCTGGCAACAAGCTTGCTGGGTTAAGGGTGGCCATTTGGCAAAAGCGTATTCAGAGCTTATGTAGAAGAAGCTCTTGGTAGTGGGTTACTCATGCATTGGCCATCCACCTCTCCAGGGTTCCTCCTTTAGAAGGGTCTCAACTGCGTGAGGGGTGGTCAGGAGCAACCCTTGGCCCATGGCATCTTCTAAAGATGAGTTCCTTCTATCCTCTCTCCTTTTCTCCCTTCTTCTCTCCTTCCTTTCCTTCTTTTCTTCCTTCCTTCTTGATGGAAAATATTTTATATTTTATCACTGGAAAAACAATTTATCTGGGCATGGTGGCCCACACCTGTATTCCTGGTACTTGGAAGGATGAGACAGGAAGATCATGGGTTTAAGTTGCCGAGCTTCACCCCTCAGCAATTTAGTAAGACCCTGTCTCAAAAAAAAAAAAAATTATAGGGCTGGGGGTGTAGTTCAGAGATGGAATGCCCCTGGGTTCAATCCCCAGTAACACACACACACACACACACACACACACATACACACACACACGCCTTAGCAGGTGAGTGATTTTGATAACCAGTCTTACTCACTCTTACCATGATCTAGCCATGCTAAGTATTTTAATAATTATGGCTAAAGATTGAGTTGAGTTGTTTCAATGACATTTGCTTTGCTTCCCGTAGTTAAAGTATTTTCACTAGGTAAATGCTTGGGGTAGAATTAGTCCTCTGTGGTACTAGTGAACTAGCTTTTAAGCCGGTGAACACATGGTCACCCAGAACACTCAACCTCAGAGCTAGAAATATGTTAAGTGATTCTCACATTAGAGGAACATATGTTTTCCTTGGGCCCCAGAAAAGCAATAAAGACATTTCCTGCCATGGCTCTTGCATGTTATATAATTCTACTTTCTTTGCCCTTTGGATGAAGTAATTCTTGTTCAGAAGAAGTGGCATGAACTGATTCTTGCCACTGGCTAAGTGTGATCTGAGAAAAAGTACATGGCTCATTTATTTTCTATTTAAAAATTTATAGTCAAATCACTACAATGCTTCTATCTCAAAAAGACTTGCCACCAATATTATATATTTTTTTCCTTTTCAAGTAGACAAATTAGGCTCTTAAATTCAAACAACCCTATTTCTATTCTACTCAAAACCTTCATCATTTAAACAATGTAGGGAATTTGACCGAGTTAAGTGCTTTGTATTAGAGTTAACTTTTGAGTTCCCATTGAAGTAATGGTTGTTGCAGAATCCATATAACAATTTCAGATTTTGTGTCATTACCAAAGAATCATAGCATCACAGTAGAGAATGGATAAATCAATAAGGCCCTCATGCCCAAGATATTTTATTTTCTTAGTTGATTGTGTACTAAGAATAACACCCCAAATCCTACTTTTCAAGTCTTCAATTTCCTGTTCTTGTTTCTACTTAAACCCTATGATATATAGGTTACATAGTGAAAATGATATGCACTCTGTTTCAATGAACCTTTGAACTAAATGTAAAAATAGATACGAAACCCAGGACACAAGCCTAGTCCTGTAATTCTTATAATCATATCCCATAACCTTGGGACAGACATGAGAATTACATGCAGCATCATGACCCTTTTCTCCCTCAGAGCTCCCAATACCAGCTTCCTAAATCTTTTTATTCAAAGAGTATGATCTGCTCAGATCAGGGGTTCTCTAACCCAATGTGTGTGCTTTCCTGCTAATCCTATAAACAAATTATCCTGAAGCAAGAAAACTGATCCCTTAACTACAACAAAGTCCTCTGAATAAGGGAAGTGAAACAGGCACAACAACCCAGATGAATGACTTTGCGCCCATCTTCTGTTGTGCATTATACATTTATTTGTACATGAAAAAGACTTTCATCTTATACAACAACAATAAAATAGGATTCTCCTGATTTAGCAAAACAAGGACCTATATTTTTTTGTTTTCTTCACACTCTGATTCAGGTTATCTTTATGCAAAAAGCATTTACCTACCAAGAGCCTGGTATCATAGTGAGTGCTTAATGAACAGTCCTTGCTTTGAGGAGTACATATCTGGCACAGCAGCAGCTGTGCTAGTAGGTAGATATAATGTGATATTGTGAGTGATAGAAAAGAGTTACAGATACAAATAACAAAAAGAATTGAATGAGTTGAGGTGGGTCACATGCAAATGATGAAAAATCTAGGTTTATTTCTTTCTTACATACTTAATTTTTGGAGGTAGATAGTCTAAGCTGCCTTGTAACTGTTCGATCACCAGAAACTCAGGTTCCTTCTTCTAGTTGTTCTGCCATTACCAAAACAAGACATCCACCTCATGGCCTCAAATGGCTATATAAGCATCAGCTACCAAATCCATATTGTAGCAAGCAGAAGGAAGAAAGAAGTGAAAATTGGAATGTCACCAGCTCTTTAAGGACACTTCCTGGAAATTGCGTTCTACTTCTGCCTATGTGCTGTTCACCGAAACTTGCTCACATGCTGGCCAGACCTAGCTGCAAGGGAAGCTAATCTAATCTGTATTTTGGAAAGTCGTGTAAGTCACTAATGAAGTAGAAAGAGAGCATAATTGTTGGAGGATAACAGGCTTTTTCTGCCTTCAGGAGTTCAGGTGAGGGAGAGCAAATTTTATTTGGAAAAGAAGAGTCTGGAGGAAGTAACACTTAAGCCAAGTCTCTGAGAAAGAGCTGGAATATCCTGAATACAAAACCAGGAAAGCATTACCCTATATAGGGTTTGCTTTCAAAAACCAACTAGCCTGAGTAAGGAATGTAGTCAGTCACCATAGATGTGTTTTACGCTGACTGAGGATCTGAAAGAAAGCAGTGCACAACATTCTCAATATTTGAGCTACTTTGTCTAATCACAGGCATCTAGCTGCTAAAGACTGCATTATCATGTCATGCTCACAGAGGTAAAGCAATTAGAAAATGTATCTACTGAAATTATTGTCCATGTACATTCAATAGGATAATCACTTGTTAAATTAGGAAAGACATTCAGAAAGTTAATTAATCCGGGATTTTGATTATGACAAGTAACAAGTGTGCAGCAATCATCTCAAAGACCATTTACACACATGTTCATTTACTAATAGGCATCATAACAGCATAACATCTTGCTTAAAACAAAGAAACAATTAGTTCTGAAGCGGAAAAGCACACAACACCGTATTGCATGGAGGCAGGACTAACAGTACATGCTTATTGAATACTTCCCATATGTCAGGCATGATCCTAAGCTCTTGTCATGTATTAACTTACTCAATCTTCACAATACTATGAGCTCAGTTTCTATTACTGTCTCCATTTTTATAGATGAGAAACTGAGGCTCAGAGAAGGTAAGTAAACTGCTTAAAGTTTCATGGCTAATAAATAGGGAAGCACAAACACAAATTCTGTTTGGTCATAAAAAGAAACAGGGTATGGGATGGATCCCAGCTCCATGACTAACCAGCAACGAGTCTCTTGGGAAAGTTATTTCATCCCTCTGTCTCAGTTTTTCACAGTCCCTGTGACTGAATAAGAAGCTGCATGTAAGAGATTAGCCTAGAGCCTAGCACAAGGTAAATGCTCAATAGTTAAAAGATTTTAAAAGACTGCATCATTGGCTGTAACACTAACCAGTATTTGGTAATTGACTCTATACACCAAAAAGAGATCAAGAGCTATTTCTGACATGGTGTTGTTAAAGTCTTTTTCCAAAGAGTAAAATCTCTTTCTTCTACCCATTTGCCCTAATCCCCTGAGGTCTGTCTCTGCTAGTTCTTGAGTCTGAGCTGTGTTTTACAGCCATCTGCTACAGTGTTGTATGATAACAAACGATATCCTCCTAAAAATGTTTACAAATGCATCTTACATTATTGCTGTATATTTTTTCATTAAGCTGTGGCATCTCCATTGAAAAATTATTTTAATCATTGCAAAACTGAATTACACAAGGAGAAAGCATAAAGAGATAGTACTTAAAAGGCTGAATGTACATTAATTGCTTCAGCTAATGAAAGAAACATGACTTAGCCAATACACACAACATGAATCCTAAGATGCACGGACAATTGACTACGGTAATAAAACAAGTATTAGTGTGTTAAATCTGAAATCCTCATTATGCTTCATGCAGCAAAACCGACTGTGTACCTGCTGTTCAGTGTGCATTTCCTCCTCTTGACACCAAAAGCTAATTATAGAACCAGGCATCGAATGAAAGCATGTGACCTATGCTTGGGGACCTTCAAAAACCCTGCAAAGTTATGTTCTGTAACTCACTTTTTTTTTCTTTTTTTAAGCTGGTAAAAGTATGTGTTGGTCAAAATGATTTTTGGACTATCTCAATGTTCCACAGGCAATTTTAATTAAAACATGAATTATTTATATGTACACACAGTTTATTTCTCTTACATTGGTATCTTGCATTATCTCCCTTGGCTCTGTAAGCTAGTAAATTATTAACTCAAGGATAATTTATATCACAGTGTACAAGATGCTACCCACTGATTTCTTTGTCTTTTTCTTTTATGAACCCTAAAGTAGAGATGATAATAAAGTCATGACATTCAAAAGATAAGAACAGAAGTGTCCTACTTTTCTTGATCATCCAGAATTACATAACACAGAGGTGATAGAAACTTACAATTAACCTGAAAACTTTCATTCATAAACTCAGAAGACCACCCTATTAGAAACCTCAATAAAGCATGATATGCTAAAACCTAATATATATTCCCCATTTGGGGGGAAACTTGGAGGGCATCAGTAATTAGTAAAGAGCATTATATAACTGAGTATTATATAACTATCAGTAACAATTGGCTTATTCCACAGTAGCCACTCTTCTAGATGAAAATTTCTCTTTTCTGGTAGAATTAGATATGGAAAATACATCTCTGTCTTTCTTTCTTTTCTTCTTCTTTTTTTTTTTTTTTTTTTTCGGTACTGGGGATGAAACCCAAGGTCATTCTACCTCCAAGCTACACTCCCAGTCCTATTTTTTATTCTTTATTTGGAAACAGGATCACTAAGTTGCAGAGGGCCTCACTAAGTAGCTGAAGCTGGCTGCAAACCTATGATCCTCCTGTCTCAGTCTCCCAAGTACTGGGATTACAAGTGTGCACCACCACGCCCAGCTCATCTGTCTTTTTTTGTGTTTTAAACTATATGTTTTCTGTTTGTAATTATTTTCTCAGTAAAGCCGTGGTTATGTTCAAATACATTTCTTTTGTTTTCTTCCCAGATATAGTATCTAAACTGACATTTTTTGGCACCAAAGAGCTTACAATTTGGATGAACACAAGGGGCTTTCAGAGTTCTATTTCCTTTTTTAATGTTGGTCAAATTCTCTTTGAGAATATTTTAAGAACAAAATGTAGCTCAGTTTCCAGGGGATTTTAGAAAATGTATCTGCTTTTGAATAAAAATAGTTTCTTTATTATTTCAACTAGCTTATATGTGGTATTTTTTTGTCAATTATTTTATTTTTCTAATGTCTTTATCAGATTTCTTTAAAGGTACTTCTTGGAAGCTGAATTAGCAAAGGACATACTTCAATAGGGAGAATGTAAATTAAGCAGAAACTCCAGGATCTCAGCAAGTGACATTTTGGGGAGTTTCACACTAGGAGTTGGTGGTAGAAAAGGGGGAAATGGAGAGTGAGACAGGAATATCAGGAAATGTCTTCATTCTACTTGATTTATGGTTCTATATATCAGTGTACATCATAACTGCCCAAAGACTCTTTTATACATTTGATCTTCAGGATCAAGTCCACAAAGATTCATTACATTTCATGTGGGTCACCCAGGGGATTTTTGAGGCAGATTACCTGAAAATAGTGTAATAATGGGCAAAAGGTGTTGACATTCAAAAATTAAATCATTTTTACTCATATAATTATTCAATGGACATTTAGTGAGCCATTAGACCTATCTCCAATCTCATCATTCTAGGAGCATGGAGCCTGGTAAAATAGACAAGAAAATAGCCAATTTAAGTTCAGCAAGATAAATGCTATGATGGTGTAAGAATAGGATACTAGGAGGAGTAGGTACAAGAATCCTACTCCTCCTAGTATCCTATTCTTACACCATCATAGCATTTATCTTCCAATGTGTCATAAAGGGCTGGAGGAGACTGCATTTGAGCTGAAACCTGAGTAGTTAAGAACAAGCAGGAGGCAGTGTTTCCAGTCATTGTTTCTAGATTTCCTCAGTGGACCGGGTAGGATGAACACATCTATATCTCTTTCTGTCTCTGTCTCTCTGTCTCTCTCTCGCTCTTCAATCTCTCTGCATTTTAAAAACCATGAGTTCACACTGTTAGTGGTAGATTCTAGTCTTTCCTTCTTTCATATTTGTGAACTCTAATCTTCAACAGTGAGAAACATATCTCAGAATGAATACATCTTTAAAAGCAGAGAGAAGTAAGTTCATTTTTCTTACTGTGAGACATCCAGGTGGAGTTGGGTCCGAATCTGAGTTATTTCTATCAAAGAAAAAATTGCCTCTAACTTACTGCAATTTATAGAGCGGTAAAAATGGTAAGGAGGTTGCAGGGCAAGAGCCACATGGGATTAGGGATTTTATGTTCACATATATGCCTTCCATTTTCTCCACCAGACATCCATCATTGTCTTTGGTGATGGAGGGTGGAGCTCCCTCTGTGCAGGATGCTCACATCCATGGCAACTCCTTCTTCTGACTTTGCAATACTTAAGATTTGCCTCTTACTAAGTTACCCTGTGCTATCAAGTTTCTGTACCAGAGACCACAGTCTTAACAATAAATCCTATGAAACAAAACTCTCCTAAAAAAATCTTTCTCAGTAAGTTTTGATAAGAAGTTCATCTGTCAGGTTAAGTGGTGAAATCTCATCAAAATATCGTTGCTGAGTCTTTGTTCAGGAATCAAGAGACTTCTTTTCATGACCTGTCTTCTTTTATAATCTTTCTAATCACGGACAAACTTCCAGTGCTAATCATTGTTGAGTCGGATGCTTTCTTTTCTTTTCTTTTTGTGGTGAGTTAAAGATGAGACTTCAAAACCAGGTGCCAGAGTATTGGGCAACTGTGATTTAGTTTTTAACATGTGGTGAGACAAATACCATCTGAAAAGCTTTTTACTAAGGCACATGGGGGCACAAAATAGGCCAAGGGCTATTTGCTTCTTATTGGAGATGGTGTACAGAGTACTGGATGAACAAATTCTCTTGGCCTCAGGGCATGTTATGTCAATTGGAAAGAAAATTTTCCCTCTTTCAAGAGAATAATAATTGCAGAAAATAATGTTTTAACTGAAAGTTTGGCCCAGAGACACATGCTGTTCTTAAAATGTTATAGAAACTGGAAGAACTTAAGCCTGGCGTGGTGGTGCACTCTTGTAATCCCAGCATTTGGGAGGCTGAGACCAGAGGATCCGGGTTCGTGGCCAGCCTCAGTTACCTAATGAGGCACTCTGCAACTTAGTGAGACCCTGTTTCAAAATAAAGAATAAAAAATAGAGCTGGGGATATAGCTCGGAGGTAGAATGCCCCTGAGTTCAATCCCCAGTACCGAAAAAAAAAAAAAAAAAAAAGAAATTGGAAGAACTCAACCTGATCACATGAAAAGTGACTAGATCTGAAGCAAGGAAGTCAAAGTCATAATCAGGACTAAAGATTTTTTCTTTCAACCAGAAGGTCAAGGCAGGTTGTCACAGGGCAGGCTCCTGAGATCAATATTTCAGCAAAACCTTTTTCTAGGACAATGAGGAATGTTTTCTTTTGTTCTTCTTCTCCTTCTCCTCCTCCTCCTCCTCCTCCTCCTCCT
>PVLC010050158.1:0-10123 GCA_004027655.1 Graphiurus murinus | reverse complement strand
AGTTGTTCTTTATTACTGAGTAGAATTCTATTATATGTATATACCATAATTTTATAATGCCTTTATCTGTTGATGGACACTTAGGCTGGTTCCATAATTTGGCTATTGTAAATTGTACTGCTATAAACACAGATATGCATCCATTATTATAGTAGTCTGGTTTCCATCCCTTTGGGTGGATACACAGGAGTGGTAGTCAGCATAAGTATATAACTTTGTACTAAAATGACAAGCATAAAAGTTAAAAGAATAAGCTAAAACAATTAAATTTGACTACTTCTTCAGAGAAAGAGGTGGCAGGAAAAAGAGTGGAAAGATCACTGCAAACCTATACTTGTAGAAATATCTGAGTCATTAAAATATGTGCATTATAAGTTAGATTTCAAAAATAAAAACTAAATTTAAAATGACTCACAGAAAAAAAAACTATGTATCTGAATCCATAACAGAAACTTGTCTGTACATTGTAACCTACAAAAATTAAATCAATACAGTCACTATTTCACTTTGAGGAATTAGAGATCTGCTTAGGCACTCTCCTGATATTCATTTTCTCCTATCCATATTCTTTTCCGTCCCATCACCTCATATCGCCCAAAAATAAAGGGAAAAAATAAGTGATACTCAACTTTTAATCCCAAAGGTCATTGCCACAGCTCCTTAATAGTTGGATCATGAGCAAGGCTCGGTCCGGTGGAATCCTGCAAGGCAGACGCTTCCAAGAAGGGATACATGGCATATCCTGCTTTACATTATAGTATATTCTGGGAACATTGGGTACTTCAGGTCTTGTTTTTACACTTATTATTAAAGAAAGTTTCTTAAAAAACAGGCAGTGGCCTGTCGGATAACAACCTCTTGACATTAGCTGAAAAAAAAAATAGTGCCTTCAGACAAACAACATAAGAATTCTCTGATCACTTACAAACATTAGTCAGGAAACAGGCTCTGCAAGGCAATTTGGATATAGTTACTAATCAACCTTATGTTCTCCCTCAGCACACAAATATAGAAAAAAAAATAGCTAAGCCAAAGAGATTTAGGTCTACAATCATATCTATGGGTAAAGAAGGCTATAAGAATATAGGTATTTGGTACCCCTTTATAGGATCAAAGCATAGGCAGTCTTTACCAACTCCCACAGGGTCTTCCTAGAGCTTCACAGGACACATTAATAAAGATAGACAGACTATAGTTAACAGAAACAACAGATGGTTTACAAAAAACTCCCTAGCTTAGACCAATGTACACAGGCCTATTCCTCATTAATCTTTAACAGTGTTTTGTACCAGAGTCAAAATAGGATCATTATATACTGACATAAAACCTTTAAAAAAACAAGTTTGCTAACGTCAAATTGTCTGATGACCTGTCCATAAACTTTCCTGCTCTATGTGCTTCACTGCTAAATGAAAAGTATAAAAACAGCTCCTTGTGAACAATAAAGTAGATATGCTTCATCACTGTATTTGGTGTGTGTATTCTCATTACCTCATCTCATTCCCCACCTGTCAATGGACCCCTGACTCCTACTAGGGCTGGACCCCAGCAGGTCATAACACTTTAAAGCCAAAAGTAACCTCATGTCTTGAAGAAAACATTTCAGGACACAATATAAAAATTGATATAAATTAAAATGAAATTGACAAGATGATTTGAATTCATTGATTCCTAGGTACCAATCTACATTTGCTCAAATAAATAACCTCTAAAAATTCAAATACGTGAAGGTCACTTTCCTGTAAGAAAACAGTAAGAAGACCTACAAATCTCAGTAATGTCATCTTCTTAAAAATTTATTATTTATTTTACTTTGATTCTCAGAGGTATTCCATACCTCTAGCTTTTATAATTCCTGTATTGTACCTTATAAAAGCATCAATACATTTTATTTTTCATAATAGCTTTGTGCCAGATCCAATTATTTGACCTAAACTCACTCTGGGTTGAATATCATCTAGAGCTTTGGCTTAATTCTGATGTGCTGGAATGTTATTGAATAACTGCTAAATCACTCCCAGAAATGCCATGTTTAACTGGTTTTCAAGCTCACTGTTTCTCTTATATACAAGCACTTTTACACATGCTTATGAATATTCATTTCTCCAAAGCTTTTGGCCATTCTCTCCCACATTCATACATCTTGAAACTGAGGCTACTGCAAAACAGAGAAAGAAGCAACTCCTATATTTTTCTTTCACAAATAAAAAACAGAGATGGAATTTCTTGTCCAAGGATAATATCTCAGGGCTTTAAATTTTTAGTCTGATGTTCTATCATGCTATTTATTTATTTATTTACTTACTTATTCATTTATTTATTTATTATTTGTTGCACATTTTTGGCAGATGAGTGCTTTTCTCTGGAAATCATGGTGTAAAAAAGCACTTTGTCTTCATGATAAAAGCAGAAATTAATGCCATTATATATGAAATTTTTGTGAAACACTAGCAGCATACATACACTAAACATTTGACAGCCCAGCACATAGGCGATGCTCAATAAACATTGACTGAATAAAGATTAAATATTTATTAGGTTGATATTATTCACAAGGTATTATTCTAATCAAAAATAATTCATTATTGTCTTTATTGAAATTATGATCCAATATGTGGAAGAAAATCTCTCAATTATTTAATGACTTTTTGAAATTGAGGGATGAGGGTATTTTTAATTTCTGCCTATTATTTCTTTTTACTACTTTGTTTTCATTTTGCAAAAATCACCTTATTTTTTAAATGATAGTCAAATGCAATTAACACATTAAAGAATGTATGGCAAAATACTTTCCAAATTTTGATTATTTATCAGCTCATGTTAAGCATATGACCAACTTTTCAACATACAGGCACTTCTAGAGACTTCCTCAACAAGGCCTCCAAAGGTCAGAAAATAAAAACAAGAATAATAAATGAGATGGCATTAAAATTTTTAGTAAAAAATCAAAAAGCTTCTGCACAGCAAAGGAAACAATCAAGAATTTGATGAGATAGTTTTAGTTCTTCTTTCCCTATTTTTACCCCTTTGATTTCCTTCTCTTACCTTATTGCTCTGACTAGAGTCTCAAGTACTATATTGAACAGAAGAGGTGATAATGGACATCCTTGACTTGTTCCTGTATGATGTTGAGGCATGTTCTTTCTATTCCAATTCTCTGCAATGCTTTTAGCATGAATGGGTATTGGATCTTGTCAAATACTTTTTAAGCATCAATTGAGATGATCATGTGATTTTTGTCTTTGATTCTGTTTATGTGGTGAATTACATGGATTGTTTTTTGTATGTTGAACTAGCCTTGCATCCCTGGGATGAACCCAACTTGGTCATGGTGGATAATTTTCTTGATGTGGTTTTCAATGCACATTGCTAGTATTTTGTTCAGCAGTTTTGCATCTAAGTCTATCAATTATATAGGCCTATGGTTTTCTTTTCTTGAGCTGTCTTTATTTGGCTTTGGTATTAATGTGATGTTGGCTTCATAGAATCTGTTTGGGAGGGTCCCATTTCTTTCTATTTCATGGAATAGTTTGAGGAATATTGTGATTACCTCTTCTATAAATGTTTTATAAAATTCACTTGGAAAGCCATCTGGTCCTGGGCTTTTGTTTGATGGTAAACTCTTTATTGCTATTTTTATCTCTTTGATTGTTATTGGTTCAAGTTTTCTAAGACCCAACAAAGTCAACCAAAAAACTTACAGAACTGATCAACAAATTCAGCAAAGTGTCTGGATACAAAATCAATCTTAAAAAATCAGAAGTTTTCCTGTATGCCAATCATAAATCCACTGAAAAATAAATCCAAAGACCAATCCACTCACAATAGCATCCCCCAAAATAAAATACTTAGGAATAAACCTAACCACAGAGGTAAAAGACCTCTATAAGGAAAACTATAAAAAGTTGAAAAAAGAAATTGATGAAGACCTAGAAGATGGAAAGATCTTCCATGCTCTTGGATAGGCAGAATAAATATCATCAAAATGGCCATCCTCCCAAAACTGATCTACAGATTCAATGCAATACCCATGAAAATACCAAGGTCACTCCTCACAGACATAGAAAAATCAGTCCTTAAATTCATTTGGAACAACAAAAATCCCAGGATAGCCAAAGTAGTTCTTAGCAAAAAGAACCATGCAGGAGGTATTATAATACCTGACTTCAAATTCTACTACAAAGCCACAATAATAGAAACAGCATGGTATTGGCACAAAAACAGACACATAGACCAATGGAGCAGAACAGAAGATTCAGAAACAGACCTATGTGCTTACAGTCAATTGATTTTTGACAAAGGAGCCAAAAATATACACTGGAAAAAAAATAGCCTCTTTAACAAATAGTGTTGGCAAAACTGGTTAACCATATGCAGGAAAATGGAAATAAACCCCACTTTCTCACCCTGCACAAGAGTCAACTCAAGGTGGATCAAAGATGTGGAAGTCAGGCCAGAGACCTTGCAGCTACTTGAAGAGGGCATAGGCCCAACACTTCAACACATAGACACAGGAGAAAACTTTCTCAACAAGACCCCAATGGCACAAGCAACTCAAAGGAAGATAAATACATGGGATTCATTAAACTGAAGAGCTGTACAGCAAAGGAAACTTTCAAGAACTTCAGCAGAGAGCCCACAGAGTGGGAGAAAATTTTTGCCAGGTACTCTTCTGATAGAGGACTAATATCTAGGATATACAGAGAACTCAAGAAAATCACAACTAAGAAAACAAATAACCCAATTAAAAAATGGGAAAAGGATCTAAATAGACACTTCACAAAAGAAGAAATACAAATGGCCAATAAATGAAGAAATGTTCAACATCATTAGCAATCAGAGAGATGAAAATCAAAACTACTTCGAGATTTCACCCAACTCCAATTAGAATGGCAATCATCAAGAACACAAACAACAAATGCTGGTGAGGGTGTGGAGAAGTTGGAATCCTAATACATTGTTGGTGGGATTGCAAATTAGTGCAACCACTTTGGAAAACAATATGGAGTATTCTCAGATGAATGGGAATGAACCTACCATAGGATCCAGCAATACCACTTCTGGGTATCTACCCAAAAGAATGGAAACCAAACTATCAGACCAATGCATGTATATCTATGTTTATAGCTGCACAATTCACAATTGCCAAACTATGGAAACAGCCAAGATATTCATCAAGAGATGAATGGATTACAAAACTATGCAATTTGTACACAATGGAATTTTACTCAGCCATAAAGAACAAAATCATGTTATTTGCAGGGAAATGGATGCAACTGTAAAACATTATGTTAAGTGAGATTAGTTAGTCACAAAGAGTAAAAACGCATATGTTCTCCCTAATATGCAGATACTAGGGAGAAGATGGGGCATAAGAAGGACTCCACATGAAAAAGGAGAAACCCTAGATAAGCAAAGAAGTTGACTTAACTGAAGGTGATGCATGGGGTGTGGGGGTACCTTAATTCACATGATGTACTTTCACAAATATATCAAAGTCAATCACTAAACTGAGCTTGAGGAGGAAGGAGGGCGAGGGAGTGGGGTGGGAAGTGGGGAAGGGCTTAAATGAGAAATGTGTGCATATATGCCTTTATCAGCTTGTACCTAACAAAGACGTATGATTACAATGCACCAATTAAAAAAAGAAAAAAGAATTTGATGAGAGAACCTACAGAATGAGAAAATATTTGCCTGCAACTCTTCCAACAGAGGAATATACCTAGAATATATAAAGAACTCCAAAAACCTAATACCAAAAGAACAAATAATACGATCAATAACTGGCTAAATGAAATAAACAGACACGTCTAAAAAAAAAAAGAAAGATGGTCAACAAATTATATATATATATGTATATATATATATATTAAAAGTTTAATGTCGTTAGCAATCAGTGGAATGCAAACAAAACTACACTGAAATCCCATCTCACTCTAGCCAGAATTGCAATCATCAAGAATACAAGCAATAATAAATACTGATGTAGGAAAAATGAACACTTCCACATTGTTTGTGTAATTGTAAATTAGTATAACCACTATGGAGATCTTTCAAAAGGCTAAGAAAGGAACCACCATATTGTCCAGCTATACCACACTTCAATATATTTCCTAAAGAATTAAAGTCAGAATACTCTAGTGATACATGCATATTCATGTTTATTGCAGGACAAGTCACAATAGCCAAATTATGGGACCAACTTTTGTGCCTATCAGTAGATGAATGGATAAATAAAATGTGATATATATAATATATAAAATCACATATATATGTATATATATGGATAAATAAAATGTGATATATATCACATATATATGTATATATATATATACACACACATAATAGAATTTTATTCAGCCATAAATAAGAACAAAATTATGTCATATACAGGAAAATGGATGGAACTTTATGCTAAATGAGGTCAGCTAGTGACCAAAAGTTAAGGGTTATGTGTTTTCTCTCATATGTGGAAGCGAGAGGGAAAATAGGAAACAAAGGGAGCTTCAGAGAAATGAGGAGACAGGCAGAATAGGGGAAGAGCATTGGGATAATGAGGAAAAAGAAGGGGGGAAAGGAGGATTGAGGAAGAAAACAGTTCAAATAATGCTATGTCCACATATTTAGGTATCATTACCAAGCTCACTAACAAGTATGGGGGGGAAGGAGGGGTAACAAGGTGAAAGGTGAAGAAAAATACACCAAGTGATGTGTGCACGTATATTTGTATGACTTTGAATCTTATTGTGATGTATAATTACAATGCACCAATAAAAGTATAAAAAAGAATTTTAAAATAAATACTTGGTGTCATCAACTTTAAATTATACTAGTTTTCTTAGAACAGTTTTGTTATAGTTCCTGGAAGATGATGGTACAATTTGTGTGTTCAACAATAAAGAAAATACTATACTTCTGTTTGAAGAGAGTTGTTTGAAGATAAAAAGTCTTATTTTTATCTTTTGTGAAATTTTCTACATAGTCTAGTAGCAACCATGTTAAGATCCAGCTAACGCAGTCATAGGATAAGAATTCTCCCTGATTCCTTGTTAGTGTGGCCCTGTTTGCAGTCCAAGAACAGAGTTTAATCTCCATGTCTAATCATCCTTAAGTTTCTCTAAAAAGAAAATTCTTAATAAACTAAGTAATGAGATTATCCTTCCCCACCATTTGTCAGCGTTCTACTGTACTACCTGTCTGCCTTTGTGAAGCTGGACTGTCGTTACCCTTCTTGCATAGATCACCAAACACCCATCAGAGGGTAATAGCTTTGGCTCTTTAGAACCAGGAGCTTAGAGATGAAAGAATCTGAATCTCATTACAAACTGTCTGAGCCATCCATTTAATAAGATCAAAGTCAATTTCACATTGCAGACAAGTTACAAGAGAAAGAGGTAAGAAAGCCACAGACTTTCCATTTGGTGCCTTTTTCTGAGAAATCATGGTGTAAACAGAGTCCTCTTTATCTTCATCTGCTGTTGTTCACAGTAATTCTATATTCCTTTTTGGTCTTGTTTATACAATGCCTTTTCTGAATAATTTTTCCCCTTCAGAGGCATTTTTTGCCTTTAACACAGTATGATATTTTATAGTCTATTTGCTTCAAACTGAGGAGAAAAAGAATTTGTCCTTCTTTTACATAATGGTGAGGAAAGGCAATCACACTTGATATTGATAAATAAAAATTTGAAATGCGAATGTAAGCTTCAGAGTACAAAAAATATTTATGGAATTTTTATGAGACAGAGGTCAAATTGTGTTAAGTCTGATGCAGACCTATTATAGTTAGCCATTCAGAACAAGAGAACCACAAACTGTGTTTATTCATAACAAAGAATCATGTGAATTTCTCCAGCAGCAATTTATTCCTGGTGCATGTTCTAGTCCAGTGATCAATCAAATAATCTCAAGCTTTTACTTTTTTTTTGTATTTACAAAAAAGGTATCTTTTCTTTTGAGTCCATGAGCACCATGGGGGCAGGAACTATTTCCCTTTTCTTAGGCATGTTATGCCCAACATCTAGAACAGTGCCCGGCACAGTTATGCTTCATTTAACAGCAGAGATACATTCTGAGAAGTGTTGTTAGGTGATATTGTTTTGTAAGGATTAGTGTTCTTAGGAAAACTAAAATGGCTACAATGTCACTAGGTTATATAATCTTATGTGATTACTGTTGTATGTGTGCTCCATCCTTGATTATACATCTCATGTAATGTATGACTATCTTTCTATATATATATTATATTATATTATATTATATTATATTATATTATATTATATTATACAAACCGTATATAAATATATAGTCCATTAAAATTTATTTCATGCATCTCTCATTTCCGAACAGTGTACAAAATGTGGTTAAAGGACTTATGAAATAGGAGACTTTACAAGGAGCTAAGTTACAAATTACTATATATAACTTTGGCAATTTATAGAACTTAATTAGGGCTTGGCCTCTTACAGAACATGGATACCAAGATTCTGATCTACTGTCTATATACCTTTGATCTATCTTGAGCTGACTCTCGTGTAGGGTGAGGTTTGGTGTATAATTTCATTCTTCTACATATGGATATACAGTTTTTCCAATACTACTTGTTGAAAAGGCTATCTTTTCTCCAGCATATGTTTTTTTACTTTCTTGCTGAAAATCAAGTTTGAGCATTTGTTCTATATATTCTATTCCATTGCTCTATGTATTTGTTTTATACCAATATTAAGTTTTTGTTATTGTTGTTGTTACTATAGCTCCAGAATATGATTTGAAATTAGGTAGTGTGATACCTCCAGCATGGTGCTTATTACTCAGAATTGCTTTGGCTATTCTGGGTTTTTTGTTCTTCCATATGAATTTTAGGACTGCTTTTTTCAGTTAATTCTGCAAAGAATAATTTTGGTATTTTGAAAGGAATTGCATTGAACCTGTGGATTGATTTCAGTAGTATGGCAATTTTGATGATACTTATTCTGCCTATCCACGTACATGGAAGGTCCTAAGGTTTTTAATTTCTTTCTTTAGTTATTTAAAATTTTCATTGTAGAGGACTTTTTGTTTAACTGTACAATCACTAGAAGAGTACATAGGACCAACTTTCTAACCTATAGGCACTGATAGAGATTTCCTAAATAAACCCCCAAAACTCAGCAAATACAAATGAGAATGAATAAATAGGAAAGTATCAAATTTAAAAACTTCCATGTAGCAAAGGAAACAATCAAAATTCTGAAGACAGAGACTACAATAGTGGGAGAAAATCTTTGCTAGCTACTGTTCTGATAGAGGACTAATATCTAAAACATAAAAATAACAAAAGATAGCCTCTTCAACAAATGGTGTTTGCAAAACTGGCTAATCATATGCAGGAAAATGGAAATAAACCCCACTTTCTCACCCTGCACAAGAGTCAACTCAAGGTGGATCAAAGACCTGGAAGTCAGGCCAGAGACCTTGCAGCTACTTGAAGAGGGCATAGGCCCAACACTTCAACACATAGGCACAGGTAAAAACTTTCTCAACAAGACCCCAATGGCACAAGCAACTCAAAGGAAGATAAATACATGGGATTCATTAAACTGAAGAGCTTCTCTGCAGCAAAGGAAACTATCAAGAACTTCAACAGAGAGCCCACAGAGTGGGAGAAAATTTTTGCTAGCTACTCCTCTGATAGAGGACTAATATCTAGAATATACAGAGAACTCAAGAAACTCACAGCTAAGAAACAAATAACCCAATCAAAAAATAGGAAAAGAATCTAAATAGACACTTCACAAAAGAAGAAATACAAATGTCCAATAAATGTATCAGGAAGTGTTCAACATCATTAGCAATCAGAAAGATGCAAATCAAAACTACTTTGAGATTTCACCTAACCCCAATTAGAATAGCAATCATCAAGAACACAAACAACAACAAATGTGGGCAAGGGTGCAGAGAAGTGGGAACCCTAATACATTGTTGGTGAGATTGCAGATTAGTGCAACCATTTTGGAAAATAGTATGGAGGATCCTCAGATGAATGGGAATGAACCTACCATATGATCCAGCAATACCACTTCTGGGTATCTACCCAAAAGAATGGAAACCAAACTATCAGACCCATGCATGTGTATCTGTTTAT
>PVLC010050157.1:0-10202 GCA_004027655.1 Graphiurus murinus | reverse complement strand
AATTATTATCCTGCCAACGACATAGCTTTCTTCTTCTTTACGGCTGAATAAAACCCCATGATGTGCATAGACCAGATTTACTACGTCTTTTTGTCTGTTAATGGGCATCTAGGTTGATTCGATTCTGAATTGTACCGCAGTCAAAGTGGGTATTCATGTATCAATATAGTTTTCTGATTTTTAACTCTTTTTTTTTTTTTGCGGTACTGGGGATTGAACTCAGGAGCATTCTACCTCCGAGCTATACCCCCAGCTCTATTTTTTTATTCTTTATTTTGAAACAGGGTCTCACTAAGTTGCGGAGTGCCTCACTAGGTAGCTGAGGCTGGCCGCGAACCCGGATCCTCCGGTCTCAGCCTCCCGAATGCTGGGATTACAAGTGTGCACCACCACGCCCGGCTGATTTTTAACTCTTTGGGAAAGATACCAAGGAGAGGTCCAGCTGGACCCTGTAATTGTTACACCCCTTGTCTTTTGAGGAACCTCCATACTGAGGTATAGAGTGGAAATCCTAATTTATAATCCCTACACATGTATGGACTTTTGTATCAATCAGCGCGAGGGGTCCTCGGCCCAATCCCTGGTGGATACCAAGGATTCAACTACATTTTTAACACCAGCAGGCTCAAGAAGAAATATTTTAGTGAGTGAGGGTCTCAGCTTATCTTGAGACCAAATAAGAAAACAAGATACTTGGTTAAACACGCCTTTTCCCTCTCCAAGGTGAAACAAATTACACAGCAGCCCTGATGTGGTGGTGTACACTTGTCATCTGAGTCCTTAGGAGGCTGAGACAGGAAGATTTCAGGGTGGAGGCCAGCCTCAGTCACTTAGCAAAGAGACCCCCCCCAGCCACTTAGCAAAACCCTGTTTCAAACGGAAAGATAAAATAGGGTTAGGGGTGTCGCTCAGAGGTAAAATGCCCCTGGATTCAATCTCCAGTACCATGCACACAAATTTACTTTTCTGTAAGCGTCTCTTTGCTAAGTTGACGAGGCTGTTCTTGAACCTGCAATCCTCCTGTCTCAGCCTCCCAAGTCCTGGGATGACTGACATGCACCACCGCGCCCTTCTTATTTCACGCATTTGAGACTGTTTGTGTAGAATAATAGGACGACCAAAGATGAGTTTCAGAGCAAGAACTTCTGTACAGAGAAATACCTGCATCTTCCCTATCCCAGTGATGATAATATTCATCATCATTGGAACTGTCCTTCATCTATCATTTATTTTTTAAAACTATTTCTGGACCACATAGAACACATAAATACTCATTTATTTCCACATGAGATGCGGATTTATGCAAGATGAGATGTCTCGGGATAATACGCGTTGGTATTCGCTTAGCACTTGAACTAATGATGCCTTCTTTTAACCCAAATCAGGGCCCTAATGATTTAAACACATACAATTACACGTGTTTAGACAAAGTGCCGGTTGCCTGTCAAAATCGAATTGGGTTAATCCAAGCGCTTGCAAAGTGTTTATGTTGAACACCTGTGATTATCTAAACTCTAACCACCGGCAAGTCCTCGACCCGTGGCTCAGGAAACCCCGTGACATTAGGAGTTGGTGCCATTGCACATTGGATGGGGGAAAAAAAGCATATTTATCAAACGAAATACTGATGTGTATGGCAATATCAACATATCGACAACATCTACATTTTGAAAGGCCGTGGGAAATCTGCCAAAGCCAAGACATTTCGGTTCTATGAATCAGTGCTTCATGGAATAACATGGGTTATGGAAATTGATACACAGAATTCTAAATTAAATGATCTCTTTCGAATTTTTTTTTTTTTCCTGAAAAATGATGCAGGTTATTTTCAGGAAGATTCTGAGGAGAGAAAAATGATCAGAAAGCGAAATCACCTGTAGCTTCCAAATTTTAAACGTGTCAAACTTTTGTTAATGACTTGCTTTCAAGATTCTTATTTCACATGCATTTTGTATATATAAATATGGAACATTTTATATTGTTATTAAATAGAATTTAATAGCATTGATATACATATCTATATCAATAATATTGATATAGATAGATATCAATATATAGAGATATATGTATATATACATACGTATATATAGATATGTATGTATGTATGTATATATGTAAGTATGTGGGATGCAGGGTAGTGAGATTGAACCCAGGGGCACTCTACTTCTAACCTGTGTCCTGAGCCCTATTTTATTTTTTATTTGGAAACAAGGTCTCACTGAGTTGCTGAGGGTCTCTTGCTAAGTTGAAAAAGCTGACCCTGAACCTGTGATCCTCCTGTCTCAGCCTCCCAAGGAATGAGATTACCAGGTGTGTACTACCACGCTTGGCTATTACTTAATATATATTTTAAACCTTATTATTACCTTCATATTTCTTCTTCTCAGAATCCAAACCATTCCTTTTTTTTTTTCGGTACTGGGGATTGAACTCAGGGGCATTCTACCTCCGAGCTCTACCCCCAGCCCTATATTTTTTATTCTTTATTTTGAAACTGGGTCTTGCTAAGTTATGGAGTGCCTCACTAGGTAGCTGAGGCTGGCCTCGAACCCGGATCCTCCGGTCTCAGTCTCCCGATTGCTGGAATGACAAGCGTGCGCCACCACAGCCGGCTGCAAGTTGGCTATTGTGAATTGTACTGCTGTAATCATGCATATGCTTGTGTCCCTATAACATTCTGCTTTCGACCCCTTTGGAAAGATAAGTGGATTCTAAATTCTGCGGCTGCCAAATCTCCTCAGATGTTCTGGAGTGATATGTCGCTGGGAAAAAAAAATTACAGCCCGTAGCCATGGTACAGAAGTGACCGGTGCATCGTGGGCCTTTTGCACGCTTATGCATGGCGGAATAGCAAGCATTTTGGTTTTTCTCAGCCGATGCTCACGTCTCTGGAGGTACAACGCCAAGCCTGGCCCTTGACTGAATGTCCACGCACTAAAAGTTTAGGTGTAGAGCCAGCCCCCGCTGACCAAGAACTTTGTGCGATTGCTGAGTGCATCTGACACACAACCCTTGGAATTGTTCTTTTTTTAATTTAATTAATTAATTAATTAATTTATTAATTAATTTATTTATTTATTTTGCGGTACTGGGGAGTTGCGGAGGGCCTCACTAGGTAGCTGAGGCTGGCCTTGAACCCGGATCCTCTGGTCTCAGCCTCCCGAATGCTGGGATTACAAGCATGCGCCACCACGCCTGGCTTGGAATTGTTCTTAACAGCTGCAAAACCTGAAAACCAACAAGGGCACATGCCTTCTTTTAAACTAATGCCTCATTTTCTTTCTCTCTCTCTTTCTCTCTCCTCTCTTTCTCTCTCAATCTTTTTCCCCCCTTTTCTAGAAAAACTGTTCCTTTACAGCTGAGCTGTCTTTCCCTATATGTTTTCCATTCTATGCAGTGTGTTTTACCCAGTGGAGGGCTGGAGTAAGGTAATCTTCCTTCCCTCCTCCCTCAATTATTTTCTGTTCTTCTACTAGTCTTTTTCCTCATTTATCTAAAAATCCTTTTTTTCTTTCCTCTTTTCTCTCTAGCTTCCCCGTAGGAAAGGAAGTATACAATCCTTGAAGTTCTGAGACTGGCTGATCTCACTCAACACAATGGTCTCTAATTCTGTTCATTTCTAAGCACCACGGAAATCAGTGTGGAGGTTCCTAGAGCGTCCTTCCTCTGAGCTACACCCCCAGCCCTATTTATTTATTTGTTTGTTTATTTTATTTTATTTTTTTTATTTTTTTGCAGTACTGGGGATTGAACTCAGGGGCATTCTACCTCCGAGCTACACCCCCAGCCCTATTTTTTATTCTTTATTTTGAAACCGAGTCTCACTAAGTTGCGGAGGGCCTCACTAGGTAGCTGAGGCTGGCCTTGAACCCGGATCCTCCGGTCTCAGCCTCCCAAATGCTGGGATGACAAGCGTGTGCCACCATGCCCGGCTTATTTATTATTATTTATTTATTTATTTTATGTTTTAGATTTTTGTGTAAGTGTGTGATACAGGGGATGGAACTCACGGGCATTCTACCTCTGAGCTACACCCCGAGCCCTATTTTATTTTTATTTGGAAATGGTCTCGCTAGGTTGATGAGAGTCTCACTACTTGCTGAGGCTGTCCTTGAACCTGAGATCCTCTAGTCTCAGCCTCCTAAGTCCTGGGATTACAGGCATGAGAATCTCAGCACTTGCTGAGGCTGTCCTTGAACCTGGGATCCTCCAGTCTCAGCCTCCTAAGCCCTGGGATTACAGGCATGTGCCACCACACCTGGCTTACCACCCCACCTTTTGTTTTGAGCTTGGAAACCAGTGATTCGCTCAATTCCAAAGGAAATAAAATGATCATCACAAAGATAATACTGGTTTTGGAAAAAAAAAGGCTAACCAAAAGAATGCATACGTTGAGATCCACAGTGAAGGTCGTATCATTTGACAAACTCCTGTTCAGATTTTGAAACTTTAGCAGAAATTGGTAAGAAAATGGTGAAGAGAAAATGGAAAAGGTTTGCAGATGGAGGTCATAAATAAGCAAGAGGTAGGGCACCAGGATAGACAAGCTCTCCCTCAAATTACGGGATATTTTGAGGTCTACGACGGTAATAGCGGTGTTCTTTATCAAGGAAGTCTTTTTTCTCCAGTCTCTACTGAATTCTAAAAAGGCACCAAAATGTTTGTTTGAGCTCTCAATTTCCTTTCCTACAGCAGGGAAATTATACTGTCACCCGGAATTGGAAATAGTAATTTACTTTACCTCGTGTGTTCGTGGAAACTGTATGTTAATACATCTAGGGTATTCCCCGTACTAGGGAACCCTGGAAGCGGATATTATGAATAGGCCAGGAAAATGTGTGAGAATATATTATGAAAACACCCAGCTTGGTGGAACACGCCCAGTTAAAAAGGAGCATGCTTAAAAAGGAAGAGCTAGGTGCGGCCAGCCTCAGCAATTTGCGAGACCCTCAGCAACTTAGTAACACCCTCAGCAACTTAGTGAGATTTTGATACAAAATTAAAGAAAAAATAAAATAGGACTGGGACTGGGGGGTGGGTGTAGCTTACAGGTAGAATGGCCCCTGGGCTCCATCCCTAGTACTACAATAAATGCATGAATCAATTAATTAATTGGACAGCTACATGATTGAATTAATGATAATGTGGGGTGTGCCAAGGAGACAGAGATCATTTGTAGCTGAATAGTCTCTAATTAAAGAACAAAAATAATATATATAATGTAAAGATAATATATATATACATATATATATGTATATATATATATATATATATATATATATATATATATATATATATATATAGGGGTTTTTTTTTTGAGGTACTGGGGATTGAACCCAGGGGCATTCTACCTCTGAGCTACACCCCCAGTCCTATTTTATTTTTTTATTTGGAAACAAGGTCTCAGTAGCTTGCTGAAGGTCTCTTTGCTAAATTGTGGAGGCTGACCTCCAACTTTTGATCCTCCTGTCCCAGCCTCTATATGCTGGGATTATAGGCGTGCACCACCATGGTCAGCTTTCAAAAAGAGATAAATCACCCCCATTTTTAATGTAATTACATAGACAGGAAGGGGAACTTGGAGGACAGAAGACCGAGAATAAATCTGATGTCACAGAATCTGAGACGATTTTTTTTTTTCTTGAATACACAGCCTTGCTTGGCCCATGCCACAAAGCTGACCCCTTTTGACTCACACCAGAAGTGCCTCATCCAGTTGATCTTTCTTCAGTTTTATAACACTTAACAGCAGCACACATTTCTCCCCAGTATTTTGCACTGCCCCATAGGACTTTCACACAAAAAGTCCGTTATCGGGCTTTTTTTTTGGCACTAGGGTGGAACCCAAGGATGCTCTACCACTAAGCTACATCCCAGCCCTTTTTATTTTATTTGTTATTTTACTTATTTTTATATTTTATTTTTTTAAACAAGGTCTTTCTTCAGTGCCATATATATATATATATATATATATATATATATATATATATATATATGTACATACATGTTTATATATGTGCATATGTTGTATACGTGCATGCATGTTACATGCGTGCATATATGTTAATTGCGTGCTTATATATTTGCTAGTACTGGAAGTCTCTGGGTGGGGCCGGTTTTCTGATTAAACCATACCAAGGAATCAGGAATAAAAAGTGCATTTCGGCTCCTTGTACCAATGCATCAGTAAATGGCCTTAAAAAAATAAAAGTATCCTCGGTTTTTCAGCGTAACCCCTAATGTAGTGAATTCCTTCTCTGGGAAATGATTGGACAAATTTAGGTTCTCACAGAAAAGAGAATGTGGTAGGGTAAATAAGGAGGCAGATGAACGGAGATCTTAACACACCAGGGGAGAGAGATAGACAGTACTTACTGATGGGTAGAGGTCGCCCAAGGTGAGTCCCAGGCTCTTACTGCCCAGGAAGAATTGTTTTCTGCTGGGCCTGGTGGTGCACGCCTGTCATCCCAGTACTTGGGAGGCTGCGACAGGAGGCTCACAGGTTGGAGGCCAGCCTTAGCACCTTAGCAAGGAGACCCTCAGCAACTTAGTGAGACCCTGTTTCAAAATTTAAAAAAAAAATCGAGCTGGGGGTGTAGCTCAGAGGTAGAATGCCCCTGGATTCAGTCCCCAGTTCCACAATAAAAATACATAAATGAATAATGATAATAATAATAATAATAATAATAATAATAATAATACATTGCTTTCTATTTTGGTTCTGAAGAATGCGGACCCAAGTTGATATTCTTTAACTTGATTTCCTAGAGCATGTGAATTGAAAAGGAGAAGGAAGGAAGGAAGGAAGGAAGGAAGGAAGGAAGGAAGGAAGGAAGGAAGGCAGGCAGGCAGGCAGGCTAGTTTATAGAATAATGATGATGATGATGATGATGATGATGATGATGATGATGATGATGATAATAATAATAAATAATAATAATACATTGCTTTCTATTTTGGTTCTGAAGAATGCAGACCCAAGTTGATATTCTTTAACTTGATTTCCTAGAGCGTGTGAATTGGGAAGGAAGGAAGGAAAGAAGGAAGGAAGGAAGGAAGGCTAGTTTATAGAATAATAATAATAATAATAATAATAATAATAATAATAATAATACATTGCTTTCTATTTTGGTTCTGAAGAATGCAGACCCAAGTTGATATTCTTCAACTTGATTTCCTAGAGTGTGTGAATTGGGAAGGAAGGAAGGAAGGAAGGAGGGAAGGAGGGAGGGAAGGAAGGAAGGGAGAAGGAAAATTAGTTTATAGGTTTCCCAACCAGGGACCTCTGCCCTCCCCATGCTAAGCCACCACCACCACCTCTCCCAGGACAGCAGCTCACCCCGCTGCTGGGGAAGTCACGGGGGTGCCTTTCTGTTTTGCACCAATCTTTCCTGAATGACGGCCTGTTGTAGCACACAAAGGGCTTTTGTGAGGGGCCAGCCTGGTGGGTTTTCAGGAAGGCGTGTGTCCTGCTGGGCCGCTGCTCAGCGGTCGGTCTCTAGGTCACGTAATTCTGAGCTCAAGGAAGGAGGGTATGTGGGCTCATTTTGGACAGAGGGGAGGTAAAGGGATTTATCCAGCTGCATTTAGAGTTGACCCCATCATTGCTTTAATGGCTGGACTCTGTCTCTCTCTGTCTCTCTCTCTCTCTGTCTCTGTCTCTCTCTCTCTCTCTTCCTCTCTCTCCCATGAATTGTAGAACTCAGAGATCACTCCAAGAAAAACCAAAAGAACTCACAAAAGAGCAAAGCCTTCACCCCACAGCCTTTTGAAATTATGGAAAAATAAAGGAAAAAAAAAATGACACCCCCCAATGAACACATCTGATTTCAGTTTCTTCGTGCACTGAGGGAAAGGATATACACAACCCAGTTTTGCCTCTGAGGGTTGACTTGAGAATTGAATGACCTGAGGAAATGAATGTTTTAACAGATAATCTGATATATAGAACCAAGCGTGGTGGTACACACCTGTAATCCTAGTACTTGGGAAGCTGAGACAGGAGGATCACAGGTTCGAGGCCAGCCTCTGCAACTTAGAGAGACCCTCAGCAACTTAACAAGACCCTTTTTTCCAAATTATAAAAAAAATAAAATAGGATGGGGGTGCATCTCGGAGGTAGAATACCCTTGGGTCCCATGTCCAGAATTACAAAAAAAAAAAGAAAAAAAGAAAAAAAATGCTAAGTTATAAGTTATATCCGAGAAATAGAAAGAAATATAAAGCATGTTGAAAATGTGCGCTGGAATGAGGTTTAAGGTTCTGACTGATTTATGGATCATATGGTAGGTTCACTCCCATTCATCTGAGGATCCTCCATACTGTTTTCCAAAGTGGTTGCACAAGTTTGCACTCCCACCAACAATGTATTAGGGTTCCCACTTCTCCACACCCTCGCCAGCAGTTGTTGTTGTTTGTGTTCTTGATATTTGCCATTCTGACTGGAGTTAGGTGAAATCTCCAGGTAGTTTTGATTTGCATCTCCCTGATTGCCAATGATGTGGAACATTTCCTCAAACATTTATTGGCCATTTGTATTTCTTCTTCTGTGAAGTGTCTATTTAGATCCTTTGCCCATTTTTTGATTGGGTTATTTGCTTTCTTAGCTGTGATTTTCTTGAGTTCTTTGTATATCCTAGATATTAGACCTCTATCCGAAGAGTAACTGGCAAACATCTCCTCCCACTCTGTAGGCTCTCTGTTTATTTAGAAGTAGATAATGAAGTCAAAAGGGTGGAAAATGATGAATGTCTTTCCGTTTGCACAATACATCAGAAGACGGCGGGGATAATCCGTAGGGACCAAGAGGAAACTCTACAGCAAGTGAAAAGTGCCGAGCTTGTGCGATTGACAAAATTCAGAGAGAGAGAGAGAGAGAGAGAGAGAGAGAAGGAAAATCGTCGGAAAATCTTCAAATTCCCTTCCAGTATAAGACCAGGCAGGTCCAAGTGAACTTCAGAGAACCGGTCACTCCACACCTACTGAGGAACAGACCGTGCCTTTATCAAAGCTCAGCCTGGTCAACGTTCTATTCATGCTACCCTCAATCCACGAGCAGAGGATTGCTGGAAGCTTCCCAGTTTCAAAAGGAGACTCCGGCCCGCCATCTTCTTTTGTAAGATACTGACAGCAAATGACTCCAGAAACTTAAAGAGAGCACTCATTAAATGGGGATGACCTAGCCAGGCGTGGTGGTCCATGCCTGTAAGCTCGGTGCTTAGGAGGCTGAGAAAGGAGGATTGCAGTGTGGAGGATGGTCTCAGCAGCCACCTAGGGAAACCCTGTCATAACAAAAAATAGAGAAAAGGACTGGGGTGTGGCTCGGATGCAGAATACCCCTAGATTCAATACCTAGTACCACAAAAAAAAAATACTGGAATGATTCGGTCATACTATAACAATAGAATATTTGTCCACAAGTAGGATGTGGTCACCTAGTTTTTTGTTTTTTTCTTTTTTTAGTCCTGGGGATTGAACTCAGGGGCGTTCTACCTCTGAGCTACACCCCCAGCCCTATTTTTTATTCTTTATTTTGAAACCGGGTCTCGCTAAGTTGCGGAGTGCCTCACTAGGTAGCTGAGGCTGGCCTCGAACCTGCGATCCTCCGGTCTCAGCCTCCCGAATGCTGGGATTACAAGCGTGCGCCACCACGCCCGGCTTACCTAGTATTAATATTTAAAAACTGGCACACAGTCTTTCTAAAGGAGAGGGGTATAGGACTGCAAACTTACATTCCTCTTGGCCTAACCTCAGCAGATGGATGAATCCCTCACAAAACCAAGGTGTTCACCCACAGGGGAATTCCACTCAGCTACAGAGAAGAGCAAAATCGTGTTGTTTGCAGAGGAAATGGCTGGAACTAGAGACGGCCGCTCTGCCAAACGAGATCAGCTCGTCTCAGAAAGTGAAGAGTCACATGCTTTCTCTCCGACGTGGAAACTAGAGAAAAATAAGAAACAGACGAGGCTAGTGAGCTTACACATGTGTGTTTCCAGGCTGCCCTGGGAATGAAAAGCAATTCCCAAAGTACCGTACTTTGATGTATTTATTCTTCTCGTTGCTTTTGCCATGTGAACCTCGTCCCTGGCATCTGCCGACTCTCTCTGCCATGGTTTGGATACGGAAGGAGCAGGTCTCCCAAAGATTCTTGCTCTCCATTGTGCTAAAGGGAAGACGGATATTTTTTTTTTTTTTTTACAGTA
>PVLC010050156.1:0-10156 GCA_004027655.1 Graphiurus murinus | reverse complement strand
GCGGTACTGGGGATTGAACTCAGGGGCATTCTACCTCCGAGCTACACCCCCAGCCCTATTTTTTATTCTTTATTTTGAAACCGAGTCTCACTGAGTTGCGGAGTGCCTCACTAGGTAGCTGAGGCTGGCCGCGAACCCGGATCCTCCGGTCTCAGCCTCCCGAATGCTGGGATTACAAGCGTGCGCCACCACGCCCGGCCCTAATTTATTTATTTTTTCAGCATGGATTTTTTATACATTTCTTGAGTACAACAGGGTTACATAGACATTTATGACATATCAATCATTGTCAGATCACAAATAGCACCACTTCTTCGTTTTACACGTATAACCCACATTCTTAACATAGCCTGGTAAAGCAAACTTTCTAGAGTCATAAAACCATACTCCTTTAGGGTCATATCTTTACTTTCCAAGAAGTAGGAGGGTCTTTCATCTACGCATCCTAGGGGCAATCTCCAGACTTCGAGACGCCAATGTAGCCATAGCAGAAGAGTCAGTATTGATATGGTTTTAAAAGGAAAAAACAATGGACCAGGTATGGTGGCACATGATTGTAATCCCAGTACTTGGGAGGCAGAGACAGGAGCATCACAGGTTCAAGGCCAACCTCAGCAACTTAACTAGGCCTCAGTAATTTAGTGAGAACCTGTTTCAAAATAAAGACTAAAAAATAGGGCTGGGGGTGGGGCTTGGAGGTAGAATTCCCCTGAGTTCAATCCCCAGTAACACACATACACACACACACACAGGCAATCCAATTTTGTTCTCAAACACAACACATAAACAAATAAATCAGGCTAGAGACACTCTTTCCCAACAGTGAATTCTACAGCACACTGCTCCTTGTTGGACAGAGGGGCGAGGCTGGTAGAGGTATAGCAAAAAAGGTAGTAAGAGTCGGGTTTCTCTAAGTTTAAAGGGAACTTATGGAACTACTCAAATTCACATATTTTAAGATTAAAACAGAGGGCCAACAGTGACCTGCCCGAAGCTATAAAGCCAGGTAAGGCAGAACTGAGGCTGACCTTGTGACACAAATCTGGTATATTTTCTACTTTGCCAACCTGAGTTTGTGGAACCATTGAATGCTTTCACATTTCAGTGCCCAACTGAGAGCTTAGTGCACAAAAAATAGAGTAAGTTTCTGCTTATACCCAATATCAAAATTTTAATAAATTTACATTAATTAGGGCCACGGGGCACTGATGCTGGTAAGGTTCATGCTACCCCCAGATACCTTAGCATTTGAGGACACAGTAGAAGCAGAAAGGTCACTCTTACTTTGTCCTTCCTCTTCTTCCCTGAAGCAGCTCATAAAACCTTCGTTCCAGAGGTGCCCTTCCTAAACTCAGAGGAGAAGAACAGCTTTATCTTTGAAGGCATAAAGAGGTAAAAAAAAAAAAAAAAATCTGAATAAGCAGACCTGGCTAAATGCCCCCACTTTATTACATCATCAAACACAAGGCTTTCTTCTTTCTTTGGGTCTTCATTTCCAAAGGCTTCTGTGTCACATACAACTTACCTTAAATGAACTTGTATGCTTTTTTTCTTGTTAATCTGCCTTTTATCTTAGATATCTCAACCATGAATCTTGTGATGAGTGAGGAATATATATTGCTTTTTCTTCACTACCATGCAAAGCTTGACCAAGAGATCTATGGAACACAATGAAGTACCTAGAAATTGGATCCACACACACATGAAACTTGATGGATGAAAGTGGTGGACTGGTAGCTCAGAGGGTAATGATGGCTAATAAATAGCACTTGAGTATATGACTATCCATATTAAAAAAAAAAAAAAAAAAAAAGCTGGGTCACTACCTCAAATTACATGCACATGCAAAATTATTTCAGATTCATGTAAAACACCAGAACTTTTAAATGACTGCAAGAAAAGTAAGAGAATGTGTTTATGACAATAGGATAGGGAAGAATTTCTTAAACAAAATATAAAATCATAAGTCATTAAGAGAGCTGGGTGTGAGCCGGGCATGGTGGCGCACGCTTGTAATCCCAGCATTCGGGAGGCTGAGACCGGAGGATCCGGGTTCGCGGCCAGCCTCAGCTACCTAGTGAGGCACTCTGCAACTTAGTGAGACTCGGTTTCAAAATAAAGAATAAAAAATAGGGCTGGGGGTGTAGCTCAGAGGTAGAACACCCCTGAGTTCAATCCCCAGTACCAAAAAAAAAGAGAGAGCTAGGTGTAGTGGCTCATTCTTATAACCCCAGTACCTGGGAGGCTGAGACAGGAGGATCACAGGTTCTCGGCCAGCCTCAGCTACTTAGTGAGGCCCTCCGCAATTTACTGAGACCCTGTTTCAAGAATAAAAAATAGGGCTGAGGATGTAACTTGAAGGTAGAATGCCCCTGGATTCAATCCCCAGTACCACCAAATAATAATAATGATAATCCATTAAGAAAAATGATTATTAGTTCACCCACAATTTATTTGTTTTGTAGTACCTAGGGATTGAGCCCAGGGACATGCTATCACTGAGCTGCAACACTAGCCCTTTTTTGTTTTGAGACAGGGTCTCACTAAGTTGTCCAGGCTAGTCTAAAATTGAGATACTCCAGCCTCAGCCTCTCAAGTAGCTGGGATTATAGCTGTGCACCTATACCTGGCTAATTCAACTACATTTTAAAAAACACATCAAAGGACACTTGGTGGGGCAGAGGATAGGCCTGGGAGTAGACACTGGGCAGGAATAGGCTTTATGTTTGCTATAGCGCTTCTACCCTCACCTTGAACAAACTCTAGGTGCCAGGAATAGGTTCTAACAGAAGACACCTGTGGGCGAAATGCATGTCCTCAGCTGACCCAAGAAGGAAGGGAATAGATTGGCGCTTCATCTCTACATGACTC
This sequence comes from Graphiurus murinus, assembly GCA_004027655.1. NCBI lineage: Eukaryota > Metazoa > Chordata > Mammalia > Rodentia > Gliridae > Graphiurus > Graphiurus murinus. Next base: position 7,285 of record PVLC010050156.1, on the reverse strand, counting down.
AGGAAAGCCAAGCACAGGTAGGAGTTGTGTCAGGCTCACCTGGCCACTAGTTCAAAAAGATGATGACCCATGTGCTGTCTTGAGTCACGTTGCTCCAGTCTTCCAGTAGATTACTTTTATCGTCTTCAGAGAATAGTATCATACTCCTGCTGCGGTGATAATAAAGAACACCTCCTAGTAGCATGGAATGCAAAGGGGAACTTGGGAACCTAACAGTTCTTACCAACCCTCTTTGGCTTTCAGTCAGCTCTCTTTAGCCCTGCTTCCCTCCACCCCTGCAACCTTGACGCCACCAGTTTTGAGGAGCTTGTGATATAAAAGCAGTTGGTACATGTCTTCTCGCAGTGTCCAGTTAGGATATGGCATCCTCAGGTTTACCAAGTCAGTTCTGAAGGATGGCTTCGGAAATACTGTTGTGGATTCCCACTGGCACGTGAAACAAAATGAAAACTAAGCCAGGATGTTAAAAACAGAAAGCAAATAGAAAGTGTCTGTTAGATAGGTTTTCGCCGTTCAATCATATTCTGCCAGGCATGGTGGCCCACACTTGTAATCCCAGTACTTGGGAGGCTGAGACAGGAGGATTGCAGATTCACAGCCAGCCTCAGCTATTTAGTGAGGCTCACTGCAACTTAGTGAGACCCTGTTTCAAAATAAAGAGTAAAAAAATAGGACTAGGAGCCGGGCGTGGTGGCGCACACTTGTAATCCCAGCATTTGGGAGGCTGAGACCGGAGGATCTGGGTTCGAGGCCAACCTCAGCTACCATAGTGAGGCACTCCACAACTTAGCGAGACCCGGTTTCAAAATAAAGAATAAAAAATAGGGCTGGGGATGTAGCTCGGAGGTAGAATGCCCCTGGAGTCCAATCCCCAGTACCGCAAAAAAAAAAAAAAAAAAAAAAAAAAAAAAAAATAGGACTAGGGGTGTAGCTTAGAGGTAGAATGCCCCTAGGTTACATCCTCAGTACCTAAAAAAAAGAAAAAAAAATCATATTTTCCTTATCCTTATAGGTTTATGCATTAAATTAAAAACTCCTCTTCATATAGCCCAAGTACAAGCTCAGGAGGGATTGAATTTATATGTGTGTATTCAAACCACCATCTTTACCTAACAGTTTATATAACACTATAACTACTACTTATTTCCTTATATCTTTTATGTATTTTATATATCACACAATTGCCAGGCGTGGTAGCCCACACTTGGAATCCCAGTACGTGGGAGGCTGACAGGAGGATTACAACTTCACGGCCAGCCTCAGCTGCTTAGTTAGGCCCTCCACAACTTAGTGAGAACCTGTTTCATAATAAAGAATAAAAAATAGGGCTGGTGGTATAGCTCAGAGATAGAATGCCCCTGGGTTCAATCCCCAGTACCAAAAAAATAAATAAATAAACAAACAAACAAGAAAGCAAACAAACATCACACAATTAATAAATGAAAAAATAGAGAAACTTCACTATAGTTACAAAGGTGTCATCCTGCCTTTTTTTCTTTTTTTTTTTTTTTTTTTTTGCGGCACTGGGTATTGAACCCAGAGGAATTCTACCTCTGAGCTATATACCCCCAGTCCTATTTTTTGTTCTTTATTTTGAAACAGGGTCTCACTAAGTTTCAGAGAGTCTCACTAAGTAGCTGAGGCTGACCACGAACCCGGATCCTCCTGTCTCAGCCTCCCAAGTACTAGGATTACAAGCATTCGCCACCATGCCCTACTCATCCTACCTTTTTGTACATGGAGAACATGACATTTTCATCTATGTTTAGACAGAGCACAATCATAGTTTGAAACAACAAAGTCCATCTCTTTCCCTTTTATTTTCAAGAACAAGAAATTGTTCAGAATGTTGACATGATTTGTTCATGAACAGTAGGAGCAAACCCAAAAGTATCTGTAAAATCTCTTGATAATGGGTCAGAATTCTTTTGTTAGCAATCTTAATCTAGTGTTTGTTTCATAGTAGCTTAAACTGTTTCCCCAAATATTCAGCTATTGTTTAGTTTTTCTCTATTGATAACATTCAAATCATTCAAATTTCTTACATATCTCAATAATCATACCACCAATAAGAGAATTAAATATACACTCATGGCTTAAAACAATCAACTAACCAGATACCTTAATTTTTTTTTTTTTTGGTACTAGGAATTGAACCCAGGACATTCTGCCTCTGAGCTATACCTCCAGCCTTTTCTTTATTTTGAAACAGGGTCTCACTAAGTTCCTGAGACTGCTCTTGAACCTGAGATACTCCTGTCTCAGCTTCTCAAGTACAGGGATTACAGGTCTGGGCCACTGTACCCAGCATGAAAAACCTGTTCTTCAATGATAGAATGGGGAAGATCTTGGTCAGTTTCCCATGTTTGGTTAATTTGGGCTGTTCAGGCCTTCTCCTTTACATCATCCCTTAACCAGTGATGCATAGGGCAGATGACACTTTGTCAAGAAAGACCTGGGAGTTTCACTTGGTTTAGGGCACTAGACTTTGAGTTGCTCACTGTTCCTACAGATGTCTTCAATTTTGTACTGGCTTACATTTCCATTCCCATGGGTGATGTGTTGCAATAGCCTCTCTGATTTTCCACATTGCCTTGGGAACACAGCCATCTTAAGGATTCAGGAAACACACACCCAAAAAAGGACTCAGTTGTGAAAGTTTATTCCACTACGCAAAGTTGGTTCTTTGCCTTTCCTCCTTCACAAACCAAGGGGCACAACAGCTTAAACAATGGTTATGCATTCATTTTGAAACTTCAAAAAACAGGGGACTCAGGCAGAATTTCCAAAGCAAAGAAAATAATTAGATAGTTTCATATCCCAGAATTTTAAAACTTTGACAATAATTCCATAAAAATGTCTACTACTACTACTGCTACTACTACTACTAATACTACTACTACTACATACACACACACACACATACACACACACATACACACACACACACACACACTGAATACTGGAAAAGTATTTCTGAACAAATGAATTCTCCAGAGTGTTTTCACTTGTTATCCTTGTTTTTCTTATAGAAAAAAATAAAATAAAATCCACTTAGTTACCTCTTTCAGAAACCTAAACAGAATAATTTGTAAATATTTGAGTAAAAAAGTAGGTAGGCCTAAACAGAATTATTTGTAAATATTTGAGTAAAAAAGCAGATAGGCCAAGTGAGGAAGATTCCATTTTTCAACTTAGCAGCAGCAACACTACCCTCAAACATACTCCATTCTGTATCAGTTGTATTAATAAATATTAAATACTGGATAGATGGAGGCTAAATATAATGCTGAAATCTGAAACAGGCAGAATGCAAGATAATCCACAGATCCTCGATTATTTGTGTTTTTAATGTATGAGGTACTCTTTGGCAGGGCTTTATTTTTACTTGTGCCTGGTGTGGTTCACAAAAACATTAGGATGAGTTGAAAATCCTTCAGAACTCAACCTTGTACTTTCTTTTTTTTTTAAACTAGGAATTGAACCCAGGGGCATTCTACCTCTGAGCTATACCCCCAGCCCAATTTTTTATTCTTTATTTTGAAACAGTCTCACTAAGTTGCGGAGAGCCTCACTAAGTAGCTGAGGCTGGCATGAAGCTGTGATCCTCCTGCCTCAGCCTCCCAAGTACTGGGATTACAAGCGTGCACCACCACGCAGCTTGTACATTCTCTTGATAGATCAGATTCAGCCTGATTTCCCCAGGCTCCACCCTTATCCTGGGAAATGGAAAACAGTCTCTTCACAAGAACCTTGGATATAGTATGAAGTAAAAACGAAAATGAAGTAATAGAGCTGGGGATGTAGCTCAGTGTCAGAGCACATGCCCAGCAGGCACAAGACCACAGTATTGTCATCTTTTAAAAGCAAGGTAATAGCCGGGCGTGGTGGCGCACGCTTGTAATCCCAGCATTCGGGAGGCTGAGACCGGAGGATCCGGGTTCGCGGCCAGTCTCAGCTACCTAGTGAGGCACTTCGCAACTTAGTGAGACTCGGTTTCAAAATAAAGAATAAAAAAAAAATAGGGCTGGGGGTATAGCTCGGAGGTAGAACGCCCCTGAGTTCAATCCCCAGTACCGCAAAAAAAAAAAAAAAAAAAAAAAAAATAAAAGCAAGGTAATAAGCCAACAGTTGTAGCACATTTGTAATCCCAGTACTTGGGAGGCTGATTGCATATTTTCAGCCAGCCTCAGCAACTTAATGAGACACTCAGCAACCCTGTTTGAAAAATAGTAATACAAAATAAGGCTAGGGGTATAGTTTAGAGGTAGAATGCCCCTGGATTTAATCCCCAGTATCACACACACACACACACACACACACACCAAGATGTTGGATGAAAAGTTTCAGCATGGCATATCATCTGTGGGATATTCACAATCACATTCAAAATATGGAAAAAGGTGGCCCAAGTTAATAGCTTGCCTATCCATTTTCCTGAGCTGGACCCCTGGGAAGATAATATGAGCTTTAGTTTACTCCATATAGATATTCCAGTGACCTAAAAAGAAGTGAGAAAGTCAAGGCTCCGCAGGTTATTTAATGCGTCTGTCAAGGTGGGCCAGTTATGAGGCCGCAACCTATCTATGCTGAATTCCATGCCATCTGAAATTTCCTAAATGAGTCTAAAAATAAAACCAAAATCCATTTGAAATTGTTGGAAAGATCCTACATAGAGCTTATGTAAAGAATGAAAAACAATCAATAATCAATGTTACAACCAATGCTTCTTTGAAACAAATGTCTATTGCTATGGTATAAAAGTGTGTTCTTGTTAGAGCAACAAAACCCACTACAAAGTATACTAGAATGAACATCAAGAAACCTGAACTTTTGTCTTACCTCTGCTATACACTAATGCTGAAACTCTGGACAAATCATCCATTCTCCTCCTACAAAAGTGGGATTGTAATAAATGTTTCTCTCTCCTGAGAATAATAGGAAGATAAATATCTGCCACAGTGCCTTGAGTTACAACACAAAATCCAAGTTTTTCTTATTTTTAGTACAGAAAGCCTAGAAATAAGTACCATATTGTCCTAACATTTTTATTATTATAATTGGTCCAAATTATATGTTTTTGTATGACTTTTATTTGGCTCTTTGTGCAAGAGGTAGACCAAAAAAAAAAAAAAAAAAGAAAAAGAAAAAAGGAAGAAATAAGAAAAGGAAACAAATGAAACCACTTTGATTAATGTATTATGCTAAAAATTACTGCAAGAAATGAAAAGGCAATGCTAAATTAGATAGCTACAAGACATGAAGTCCCCTTGCCGAGCTATTTCAAACCAAAGCTCTATAAGAGAGAATAAAGCTAAACAAAAACCATATGGCATTGTAAAAAGGAAGTATAAAAAAACTCAAATAGCTAAGTGGTTCCATGATTTGAAATAAAGAAGGCATATTAGTTAGTGAGTGGATCCCATTGTCAAGAGACAGTGTATAGATCTCCCTAAGGGTTAGGATGTTCTCTCCAGAGTTTCTTTCAAAGTAAGAGGCCAACCTCAGAAGTTTTGAGTCCTTGATCTAATTCTGACATCTCTGGGGACCTAGGGCTAGCCACCAAAACTCAACAGTTTGCTCTTCTTTCTGCTTCCAAAGGCAAACAGCATCAACCTCAATATTTTTGCATCTAGCTGGTTGAAAATTCATTTTTTGAATTTTAGAATTAGGAACAACAGCTATTGTTTATTTTCATGTTTAAAATACAAAAAGATTCAGAAACATTAGCCTGAAAAAGATAAAGACCAAGAAGATACAGAAGTTAATAAAGTATAGGAATAAATTTAAAAGTCACTTTACCCTTAATGTGCTGGGATAAGAGATTCTCTTTTGACACTTGAGCTGGATGTACTCAGGACAACTGAAACAGAAGTTCTGTGTTGAACCAAGGTATTTACAGGTAGAAGGTATCATCTAGCCACGTGGGGTGGTACACATCTGTGATCCTGGTACATGGGAGGTACTTGCCAGGCTCTATACCAGCAAGGCATGGGATGACACAATGAAAAAAATGCTCTTGAGATTTTATTCCTGGTCTTGAAGAGGTGAGAGGGAAGAAGGCAAGAGAGCCAACACCCCCTAACAAAACTCAGCTCTTCCTTTTATTTGGGTTTACAGAATTAAGGCTGGGTCATCAAATCATTAATTTTCTCTGGCTAAAGAGTAGAGCTTTGGGTTAGGAATACTTTAGAAGATAAGTTGTTATCTGGCAGTTTTGCAAGAGCGGCAGAAGTTGCTCCTTGAGGCAGTCCTCCATTTGTGTGTGTGTGTGTGTGTGTGTGTGTGTGTGTGTGTGTGTGTGTGTGTTACTGGGGATTGAGCTCAGGGGCATTTTACCTCCGAGCTATACCCCCAGCCCTATTCTTTATTTGGAAACAGGGTCTCATTAAGTTGCAGAGGGCCTCACTAGGTAGCTGAGGCTGGCAGTGAACCCAGATTCTCCGGTCTCAGCCTCCCAAATGCTGAGATTACAAGTGTGCGCCACCACGCCCAGCTCCTCCGTCTTAAGCAAAGCAAGCAAAGGTGTAGTAAATCAGGAGAAAATAGCTTAGATATAGTTCCCTCAAGAAAGGCAGTCTTCTACAAAAGCAAGCAAGAAGCTATAAATCCTTAAGCCAATATTCTTTATACTTAAAACAGTTTCCCACTGATAAGAGATTCTTTTTTGAAACTTGTACTTAAGACAATTGAAAGGAAACAGAAGTTCTGTGTTGAACCACGGGATTTATAGGTAGAAAGTATCATATAGCCAGGTGGGGCTAGCCTCGAACCTGCAATCCTCCTGTCTCAGCCTCCCAAGGTCTAGGATTACAAGCATGCACCACTATGCCTGGCTCTCCAAGTGATTTTGACACATGCTACAGTTTGGGAACAACCACCCTAATTATATATATATATATATAATTGTCCTTCTACCAATAAAAAAAGATGGGTTCATATCTCATCCACCTAGCAGAACATAAGAGCCAAGCCCTGTGTATAGTATTAGTGAAAAATATCAGCTCGAGATAAGAAAATCTGATTCCTAACATAGTTACATTTTTATCTTAAATTTAAAAAAAATCATTTAAATTTTCTCAGGCCTTGAAGCCGGGCGTGGTGGCTCACGCTTGTAATCCCAGCATTCGGGAGGCTGAGACCGGAGGATCCGGGTTCGCGGCCAGCCTCAGCTACCTAATGAGGCACTCCGCAACTTAGTGAGACTCGGTTTCAAAATAAAGAATGAAAAATAGGGCTGGGGGTATAGCTCGGAGGTAGAATGCCTCTGAGTTCCATCCCCAGT
>PVLC010050155.1:0-10195 GCA_004027655.1 Graphiurus murinus | reverse complement strand
TGTCTCCTTCCTTCCTGTCGCCCTCTCCCTCAGCTCCTCCCACCCAACTCATTTTCCTGATGGCTACAGGAGCCGAGCTGGGATATCTGTAGGATGGGAAGGATTTGGGAGGCCTGAAGGTGTTCCTGGCATGAGGCACATGGATGCACTGCTGCAAGCTCCCTGTGTGGACGTTCGGACAGTGATCACAGCTCCCGGAGGACCTGGGGGCAGGCTTGACACTGAAACATCGCCTGTCTCCTTTCCACCCCCTGCTCCTGAATGGGGATCCCATGTATCCACCAGTGTCCAGGAAGCTCCAATGAAGTGCTGTCCCACGGCAGATGCTCATCTCCTGAAATTGAATTTAAGCTTCCTGTGTGACCTTGAGTAAGCCACTCAGCTCTTCTAGAAAATTAGAAGCTCAAGTGCTATGCACATTTTGTACCCTGCTTTGATGTCCATTTAAAGTATATATTTAAGTGAATGTTTTTTCACATCTTTAAATTTTCTTCTGAGGGTTTTGTCTTTTAGAAATCCTTTTAATAGCCAGGTGTGGTGGCACACGTGTGTAATCCCAGTACTTGGGAGGCTGGATAGGTTCATGGCCAGCCTCAGCAACTTGTGAGACCCTCTGAAACTTAGTGAGACTCTGTTTCAAAATAAAGAATAAAATAGGGCTGGGGGTATAGCTTGGAATGCCCCTGGGTTCTATCCCCACTACTACAAAAAAAAGAGAGAAAGAAATCTTTCTTATTTAATCATAGGATGACATAAAAAATCCCATGACTCATAAGTGTACTACTCACTACATTTTCACAGACAGTACTCACCTCAATAGAACCAGCACCCAGCTCAATAGAACATAGTATTACCACCGCTACCCCTCAGCCACTCCCAGCCACTACCTGCCCCTAAGAGACTGCAGCTTCATTTATTTTGTTTTGAAATTTCATTTTACAATAAGTATAGATTCACAGAAAGATGCAAAAATAATACAGCAAGGCCCAGGGTACACTTCACCCAGTGTCCTCTGATGGTGATATTTATTTATCTATTTATGCTGGGGGTTGAATCCACAGCAGTCTACCTCTGAGCTACACCCATAGCCCTATTTTATTATTTTTGGAACAGGGGCTAGGCTCATGTACTACCACCACAATCAGATACATAACTGTCCCATTACCACACCATCACCATACTTTTGCTAGCTCAAGAAAAAAAAATTTTTTTTGCAGTATTGGGGATTGAACTCAGGGGCATTCTACCTCTGAGCTACACCCCCAGTCCTATTTTATTCTATATTTTGAAATAGGGTCTTACTAAGTTGCGGAGGGCCTCACTAAGGAGCTGAGGCTGGCCAGGAACCTGGATCCTCTGGTCTCAGCCTCCTAAGTACTGGGATTACAAGCATGCCCCACCATGTCCGGCTATCAAAAATATTTTTTAAGTCAGGTGTGGTGGCTCATGCTTGTAATTCCAGTACTTGGGAGGCTGAGACAGGAGGATCTCAGGTTTGCAGCCAGCCTCAGCAACTTATCGTGGCCCTTAGCAACTTAGTGAGACCCTGTTTCCAAATAAAAAATAAAATAGGGCTGGGGGTGTAGCTCAGAGGTAGAATGCCCCTGGGTTCAATCCCCAGAAACAAACAAACAAAAAATTATAAATTAAAGTATACAGTACGTAATACTTTGGGATGGAATGGTTTTGTGTGGATATGTTTTCATCTCTCTGGGATAAATGCTCGAGAGTGTCATTGCCGGGTTATATGGTGAGTGTATTGTTTAGTTTCATAATAAACTGTCAAGTTGTTTTCCAACGTGACTATTCCCTTTTGCATTCCCACCAGCAATGCCTGAGTGATGCAGTTTCTCCCCACGATCGCCAGGATGTGGTGTTATTTTTTATTTGCTTTTTTGATAGGCGTGCAGTGGTACATGACTGTGGTTTTCATTTGCATGTCACTGGTGGCCAGTGATGTTGGATTTCTTTTTATGTGCTTATTTTCCATTTATTTATCTTCAGTGAAACATCTGTTCGTTTTTGCCCATTTTAAAATTCAGTTATTTTTCTTTTTTACTGTTGAGTGATAATTTTTTATACATACTGAATACAAGTCCGTTGTCAGATATGTAGTTTGCAACTATTTTTCTGTGCTTATCTTCCCATTCTCTTCACAAAGTCTTTCACAGAGCAAAATTTTAAGTTTCAATGAAGTCCACTGTATCAATGTTTTTTTCTTTAGTGATTTGTGCTTTTTTTTTTTTAATACTAGGAATTGAACCCAGGGGTATTTGACCTCCAAGATACATCCTCAGTTCTATTTTACTTTTTATTTTGAAATAGAATCTCCCTGAGTTGCTGAGACTGGCCTCAAGCCTGAGATTCTCCTGTCTCAGCCTCCCAAGTACTGGGATTACAGGTGTGTGCCACCATGCCCAGCTTGGTTTGTGCTTTTTGATGAAGTCTAAAAACCTCTTTGCCTAGCCCTTGGCTTTAAGGATTTCTTCCTATTTTTTTCTAAAAGTTGTATAATTTTATATTTTGCATTTAAGTCATAATCTGCTTTGAGTTATTTTTTTTGTACAAATTATGAGGTTTGGATCAAGGGGGGTTTTGTCTTGTTTTTCCCTATTTGTAGCAGTTAGAATTTTCAACAGTTGGCTACTCTTATCTATACCATAAATTAAGCAGTCATATTGTTGATAAATCCTTAGATTGTTTTCAATATTTTTATTATTGTCAATAACAATAATAAATATTTTTGTAGCTAGGCAAAAGCTCTACCACTGAGTTATATCCCCAACCCTTTCTTTCCCCCTTCTATAAACAAAAGCAAACGCCCTGCAAATGAGGTCTCTGTGGCGTTTAAATGTGTTTCTTCAATTCCTAGGGGCATGGATAAGAAGCAGCCACTGGGGGTCTCAGGTTCCCAGCCCATCCCTTTTCTCCTGCCTGCTGTCTTCCCACTTAACTGTTACATCAGGCAGGGTCAGGGACCAGAGATCTGCTTTCCTCTGTCATTGGACAAGCACCCCCAGACAAACCACATACCAGCCTCAGAAATTTAGTGAGGCCGTCCGCAATTTAGTGAGACTCTGTTTCAAAAATAAAAAAGAGCTGGGTGTGGTGGCACACGCTTGTAATCCCAGTACTTTGGGAGGCTGAGACAGGAGGATCCAGGTTCGTGGCCGGCCTCAGCTACCTAGTGAGTAACTCCGCAACTTAGTGAGACCCTGTTTCAAAATAAAGAATAAAAAAGTAGGACTGGGGGTATAGCTCGGAGGTAGAATGCCCCTGAATTCAATCTCCAGTACCGCAAAAAAAAAAAAAAAAAAAAAAAAAAAAAATAGGGGTAGCATGTAGCTCAGAAGTAGAATGCCCCTGGGCTCTACCCCCTGTATCACAAAAATAAATAAATAAATAGATAAATAAATAAATAAATAAATGACAAAATAGGGTTGAGGGTGTAGCTCAGAGGTAGAATGCTCCTGGGTTCAATCCCTAGTACCACAAAAAGTATAAAATTAAATTAAATTAAAATAAAAGTCATTTATGGAGCCAGGTGCGGTGGCATGCACTTGTAATCCCAGTACTTGGGAGGCTGAGACAGGAGGATTCGGGTTCAAGGCCAGGCTCAGCTACTTAGGCCCTCCAAAACTTAGTGAAACTCTGTTTCAAAATAAAGGATAAAAAGTAGGACTGAGGTTGTAGCTCAGGGGTAGAATGCCCCTGGGTTCAATCTTCAGTACCACAAAATAAGATAAAATAAAAGTCATTTATGGCCGGGCATGGTGGTGCACGCTTGTAATCCCAGCATTTGGGAGGCTGAGACCAGAGGATCCAGGTTCGCGGCCAGCCTCAGCTACTTCGTGAGGCACTCCACAACTAAGTGAGACTCGGTTTCAAAATAAAGAATAAAAAATAGAGCTGGGGGTGTAGCTCGGAGGTAGAATGCCCCTGAGTTCAATCCCCAGTACCGAAAAAAAAAAAAAAAGTCATTTATGATCACTGAGGGGCAAAAAGGGGAGGGGGACCCTGTCCTGGAAATGCTGGGCTTTGGGGAAGGAAAGAAGCCCCTCCCTGTGCCAAGCCCAATGAGGAGGCTCTTTGCCTGATTACCTTGGTCACTCAAGTGTGTGAGTGGGGTGTGGTGGTGCACACCTGTAATTCCTGTTCTTAGGAGGCTGAGACAGGAGAATCACAAGTTTGAGATCAACCTCAGAAACTTAGTGAGACTTTGTTTCAAAATAGAAAATAAGAAGGGTTGGAGATATAGCTTGGAGGTAGAACACCCCTGGGTTCAATACCGAGTAACAACAACAACAAAAAAGTTGTAAACTGTCCATGTCCCTGCTTTCTGGGGAGGGTAGAAACCCTGGCCACAGTGATGCCACTGGTAAGTAGCATAAGTGGTTAAGATTGGGGTGTCCCAGCTTTCCCTGCCACCCTATTTGAGGGGTAAAATATTTTCCCTGCTGACCTATCTTTATGCCTGGGTGTCTCCACGTCACCGACTATTTTTAGGTCCCTGTTAAAAAGCCAAGGACTCAGGAGGGGAACACACTGTGCCCTTGTTGCTATAGCAGTGGCCACGAGCTGCTCTTGGTTTTACCTTGTGCGGAGCAGGCTCTGCCAGGGGTAGGGAGGAGGCCCGGGCAGGCAACTCAGAGGACCCGGGGTTGAACGGGCAGGTTTGCTAGGGGAAGAATGGAGGCTGGGCTCTCGGGAGCTCTTTGTGGGGAGCTTCTGGATCCAAGCTGTTCTAGGCTAGGAGAATCTCCAAGTGGCTGTGACTAGAAGCTAACCCTGGCCACAGGGTCTGGGCTGGAGCCTGAAGCAGAGCAGTTGATCACTAGCCTGTAGGACCTTGAGTCCCTCGAAAGGTCCCCTCCAGACCCAAATCTTGGCTTCTGTGAGTTTAGGAACCAAATAGGTTAACTTTCAAGGACTGCACAGTCCTCATTACGTAAGGCAGACAAACTGCTTTCCATTCTATGCATATAGAGTCCACTTACCAGCTCTGGAAACAGACAGACTTGCATGCATATATATATATGCATATATATATATGCATATATGCATATGTATATATATATACATATATATACACAAGATATTCCAACAAAAGTAGGTTGCATGGTAATTATACCTTATAGTGAGATTCAAAGTGATACGGATTCACATGCGCACATCCCTTGTATTTTCCTCCTTATCCTACTCCATTCAGACTTGCTCTTAAAATCCAGTCTCTGTCGCTTATCACTTGTGGGACCTTGGGCAAATTATTTGACCTCTCTGAGTCTCAGTTTTTTCTTCTGTAAAACATCTTTATAATAAAGTGAGGATGAAAGAAGTCACCACATTCAATGTGTACATCTCAGTGCCTGGCACTTAGTTAGCAAGGTGGTGTGGGGTGTGTGTGTGTGTGTGTGTGTGTGTGTGTGTGTGTGTGTGTTTACTCCAAAGCAGATCCAGATTCCTCCATTTCTTTCTATCTCCACTGCTGCCACCAAGTCCCCATCACCTCTCCTGGTCTACGGCAACACCTTCCTAACTGTGTCCACTGAAGCCTGTCACCCCTCTGCCTACATGCCTCTAACTGGCTTTCCCCTGCAATAGGGCAAAATGCACATTCCCACAGCGGCCTGTCAGGCCACCCCGCTGACCTCAGGTCTCCCTACAACCCCTCTTTCTTCACTGCAGCCACTGGGCAGCCTTCCACCTCCCTGGAGCAGGCCTAGCCCCTCGATGCTCAAGGTCTCTGCACCTGAGATTCCCTTTCCAGGAAATGCTCTCGCCCCGGCGGGGCTGGCTTCTCCCTTCATTTAGGCCTCAGCTCAAAGGTGGGCCTGTGCACCCCACCTCCCCTCCCTTTGCCCCCTCCCGCCCTCCCAGTAGTATTTACCATTGCCTCGCTCACCTGCCCACCAGCCACTATCATTCAGCTTCTCCCTAGTAAACAGTGACCTCCTGGAGACCAGGGACCTTGTCTGCGGTCACCGCTTTTTTCTTCATACTGCTCCCTGAGTCTGGACACAGGAGACACTCAAAACTATGTATTGAATTTTAAGGAAAGCTGGGTAAATGTTTTTATTTATTTTGGTACTGGAGATTGAATCCAGGGGCATTCTACCTCCGAGCTACAACCTCAGCCCTTTTTATTTTTAAATTGGGTCTTGTTAAGTTACTAAGGCTGGCCTTGAGCTTGTGAGCCTCTTGTCTCAGTCTCCCAAGTACAGAGGTTACAGGCATGTGTCACTGTACCCAGAGAGATAAATATTTTGAAATCCTGTAAAACACAGAAGTTGGAAGATGTAGTTGCTGTCAAAAGGGATAATGTGAAGGTGTTGGAGTCCCTGGTAACTAGTGAAAGCCACTGCCTGTTCAGGTACTTCTGAGTGTGCCTCTGCTCTCTTCTTAGGGGAACATCACCTACTCCCCAGCCCCAGGACTGGTAGACTGGAGTTAAGTCCAGGAACCAGACAGAAGAAAAGCAGCCTAAGAGCCAAGGGGAGGAGAAAGGATAGTGGTGGAGATGGCGCCCCCTGGTGGGCACGAGCTCCATGACAAGCCAGAGCCGTGGATTCTCTGTCACTGTCCCCCTGGCCAGGGAGGGAACTCTAGCCTGGGCTCTGCCTATGCAGGCACTTGTCACCTCGTATTGCAGTCCTCTGACTCCTCATGGGATGGGGAGCCAGTGGGGCTGGGGCTGACTTTGGTCCATCTCTGAGCGCTCCATGGCTGGGACTGATGGGGCCCAGCCAAATTTTGACGTGCATAGGGGAAGGTGAGGGGGGATCCTGCCCACTGAGACCCTCAGCCCACCCCCTGGGCTGCCCTAATCCATGAGTTACTCCCTCAGAATCTTGTTGTTGTCCCGGGGTTTTATTTATTCTTATTGTCTCCTGCTCCTCTGACCCCTAGAGAAATGGCTTCCCAAGCCGGACATTGTGGCGCATACACACACTTGTAATTCCATTACTTGGGAGGCTGAGACCGGAGGATCCAGGTTCGCAGCCAGTCTCAGCTACTTAGTAAGGCCCTCTGCAACTTAGTGAGACCCTGTTTCAAAATAAAGAATAAAAAATAGGGCTGGGGCTGTAGCTCGGAGGTAGAATACCCCCAGGTTTCATCTCCAGTACTGCAAAAAAAAAAGAGAGAATGGGCTTCCCACGGAGTGAGGGAATGAGTTAGTGTCCTGACAGGGCCGTGCAGGCCTCTTTGGCAGGTCTACCTGCCACGTAATTATATTGGCCTGCCTTTTTTCTTTTTGTCTGTCACTGGACCCAAATCACTCTGAGGAGAACAAGGAGAAGAGGACAGTCCCCATGAAACAGGCTGGTGACAGCCTTGCCCTGCTTTCCTCAAGAGAAGGTTACAAAGAGCAAAGGAGGTGGGGGCTCGACCACTAAGATCTGCATAAACTCTAAAGTGCTGCCTGGAACGAATCATGAAGTTCCATCAGCTGGATTTACTTCTTTTTAAGACCTGAAAACTATCACACACACACCCCCCATACACACATGTGAAAGCTTAAAAATTGTGTAATGAAGCAAAGTTGGGGAACATTGGGAAAAGGAGGGAGATTTCTGGGCCTTTCTGGTGCTTGGTGATGGCTCATGCTCTGTGCTACACTGCAGGCAGCACATGGCTGGTGGCCGGTGCGCCCCATCTTCTGCATAGGGGCTCCCAGGCCCTCGGAGTGGACAGGAGCATCAGGTCTCCTAGGCAATGGGCAGCGGGCGCAGCAGGGGACGAGCTCTTTAGAACCAGCAGGGCTGCGGCCGGGGCGGGTGAGGCAGGGCATGTATTTAGTGACCTGCAGGAAGTCAGAGCTGAGGTGGGCCCAGGCCAAGGAGTTAGGGAGGCCGAGGGGGCCTTACAGAGGCTCCTGTCCCGTCCCAGCTTTAGGCCTATGGATATACGCACCTGCTACCTGAGGGACTTTGTACCTGCCCTTGGGAGGGAGACAAGAGAGGTCAGGGAAAGAGCATTTCCCCTGAGGAGGGATTGGAACAAACGCTGGAGATCTCAAGAGCTGGGTGCTGCCACAAGCCTGCTGTGTAGTCTTGGAAAAGCTATTTAACGTCACTGGTCCTCCACAGAACCACAGTAAGATGTAACCAATCCATATAGTCAACCGATATGTATTGACAGTCACCTGTGTGCCAGGCACCAGCCTGGGAGCTAAGAATTCTTTGGGAACAAGGCAGGTATGGTTCCTGCCCTTAAAAGAGAACAGAAGCTGTAAAATCCATGTGACTACCGTCACTCTGTGGGAAGGACCAGGTACTGGGCTGGCATAGAGCAGTATCTAACCTTGCTTCTATGGGGTTGATGGGGGGAGGATGCCAGGGAAGGCTTCCTGGAGGAGGCGGCATGGAAGTCAAGACAGGAAGGGTAAGTGGGAGCAAATCAGTCTGGTGGGTGTGGGGAGAGTGAAGCAGTCGCTACCCCTTCCCACTCCTTCGAGGGCCACTTTCCTTTAGAACATATTAGCAGAGAGAAGGTCTGTGTAGTCACTCCTGAGAGTGCTCAGGGCAGGACTCACCCTGCCATGCCCCTGTTCTGTTCCCCGGCCCCTCCCTCCAGCCTCACTGCGTGGGATGCCTGGTTTACTGGCGGGTGGGACAAGTCGAGGGAATTACAGCACTTGTGTCTGTGTTGGGCAGAGTATTTACCGTGTGGGCCAAGGATGACTTTGCCTGGGGTCTGCAGGAAGCACCAGGAAGCTCTGCCTTTCCCTGGTCGCCTGGGAGGGCCACAGTGGTCCCGATGGCTTCCCTCTCCCTTCCTCCCCTCCCAGCCTGTGGCTGGCCTCACTCGGCCTGGGTTCCTCTCACCTCAGGGAAGCAGAACACCTGAGCAGGGGTGAGAAGAGACTGAGGGAAACCCAAGAGTGCCAAGGGCGAGTGTCTGGGCAAGGCTGCAGGGAGGGGTCAAGCCTGCTGGTGGTCGGCAGGAGTAAAAGGAGACGAGCTCCCAGGCAGGGTGGTCCTCATAAACTTCAAAACACTAGGTAGCAGCGTCCCTCTGCCTGCTTCTGTCAGACTGGCCACCTTCCAGGAGGAAGGCTTTTTCATTTGACCTCTTCTTTGCATCTTAGCTGCCCTGGTCCAATGGCTACATTGGTAATAGGGTAAAAGTGGGACAGGGAGACATGGAGGCTGTAACATTTGTTGATTTAGTTATCTATTGCCACATAAGAAACCACTCCAAAGTATAGTGGTTTGGAACAATAGACCTTTATTTGCTCATGATTGTGCATTCAGAGCTGGGCACAGCTAATTGGTTCTGCTGATTTAGTTGTGGTCACACATGCGCATTAAGCCGGGGTGGACCCCAGGTGGTTGGCTGGAGTCTGGAATCTGCTGGGTTAGTGCATGGTTGAATTTCTGTTTCTCTTTGTAGTTTTAGGGCCTCTTGACGTGGTCTCATCAGATTTTGCACATGGCAGCTCAGGGCTTCAAAGTTTGCAAAAGCAGAAGCAGCCAGGGCTTCTTAAGACTTAGTTCTGCCTCTAGCACAGGGTGGTTTCTGCATTGCCCTGCGTTTCAAATACATTGCCCTGATTCAAGTCACAGGCCCAGCCCAGGTACAAGAGGAGCATGAAGACTAGAATGTGAATACCAGGAGGTGTGGTTGCTGGGGCCACTAATGTAAAAAGGTATCACATTGATTGACAGAGAAGGCAGCATAAAATAGCCAATTACCTTCTCCTCTTCCTCCTCCTCCTCCTCCTCCTCCTCCTCCTCCTCCTCCTCCTCCTCTCCTCCTCCTCCTCCTCCACCATCACCACCTTCTCCTCCTTTTTCTTTTTCTTCTTCTTTCTTGTATTAGGGATTGAACCTAGGAGCATTCTACCTCCAATTTACACCCCCAGACCTATTTTATTTTTTATTTTCAAACAGAGTTTCAATAAGTTGTTAAGAGCCTCACTAAACTGCTGAGACTGGCCTTGAACCTGTGATCCTTCTGTCTCAGCCTCCCAAGTACTGGGATTACAGGCAGGGGCCACTGTGCCTGGCTTCAACTACCTTCTTTATGGACCGCACAATCATGCCTCCAGTATGGTCTTTTTTTTTTTTTTTTCGGTACTGGGGATGGAACCCAGGGACATTCTATCTCTGAGCTATACCCCCAGCCCCATTTTTTATTCTTTATTTTGAAACAGGGTCTCACTAAGTTGCAGAGGGTCTCACTAAGTAGCTGA